>JAKUCV010004929.1:157127-193493 GCA_028386065.3 Turnera subulata
ATTCTTAGCAATCATCATTATCCTTCTTTCCTTAGTTATCCTGAAGTCAACTTTACAATTCCTATTAGGCAACAAGCTGGTCTCCTAAAGATCTGCTATTATCCCTTTTATTATGTCTTTTAATGCTTTCCAATTAGACTATGATTCTGTAAGGATGTACTTCTATTCCTGTACTACTCAAAGTCCTATTTAAAGGACCCTACTATGAATGAAAGAATCAAGTCATATTCAGCAAACACCTAGAGGTCAGAGCTCCCTTTAACGAGTTCAGGTGCAGACTCCCTTCAAGAGTCTGGTTCACCACCATAGGTCGGGGGAAGGGCAAGGCCAAAAGTCCAGGCCAAGGCCCGAGGACTCGATCCCAGAAGTGTGGTGCTAACATGTCCCCTTCTCTTGGCAACCATTTGTCCTCCCAAATCCGGATTGATTGACCATCTCCAACGAGCCACTGAACACCATGCTCCAATATAGGTCGTGCCTTCAAAATACTTCTCCAGGCATAGCTAGGGTTATGACCAATGGGTGCCTGCATGAAGGAAGTACGTGGGAAGTAACGAGCTTTCAGTATGCGAGAGAGCAAGCTTACCTCATTCGAGATCAGGCGCCACCCTTGCTTTGCAAGGAAAGCTAGATTAAAAGCATCTGATGCCCGAAAACCCAACCCTCCCAAGGCTTTCTTTCGACATAGTTTATCCCAGGTTATCCAGTGAAGTTTTCGCTTTCCATCCCGTTGACCCCACCAGAACTTGCGAATTAGGGTCTCCATCTCGTCACAAATAGAATTTGGGAGAAGGAAACAACTCTTCACATAGTTCGGAACAGCTTGAGCCACAACCTTAATAAACAACTCTCTTCCGGCATCCGAGAGAAATCTATCTTTCCATTGCCCCATCTTCTTAAGAAGTCTATCCCTGACACAAGCAAATATGGTCTTCTTTTATCTTTCGACCATGGCCGGTAACCCCAAATACTTTTCAAAAGTGTCCACTGCCTTTTATGTCCAAATCCCATTGGATTTGAGATATTAACTGGTCAGGAGCATTTCGGCTAATAAACACTTCAGATTTCTCTAGGTTTACCTTCTGCCCGGAAGCAAGCTCATATTGGTGCAGGATGGTAGCAATTGACCGAGCCTCCTCTCGCGTTGCACGAGCAAAAAAGATGCTATCATCAGCAAAGAATAAGTGGGTGACGTCCGGGGCTCTTGGACAAACTCGAACACCATGTATTCTACCTTCCAATTTAGCTCTGTTGAGTAAGGTCGAAAGACCTTCAGCACAAAAGAGAAACAGATATGGTGATAAAGGGTCCCCCTGACGCAACCCGCGTGAGGGGACAATGGTTTCCTGTGGGCATCTGTTTATTAGTAGAGAATATGTAACAGACCTAACACATTTCATAAGCAAGGAGACCCACTTCACACTAAACCCCAACCGAGTAAGCATAGCCTCCAGAAAATTCCATTCAACCCTGTCATAGGCTTTACTCATGTCTAGCTTGAGTCCCATGTAACACCGCCTCCCCGAGCACCTTTTCTTCATATAGTGAAAAGACTCAAAAGCAGTCAAGGCATTATCCGTAATTAATCTGCCAGGGACAAAAGCACTTTGCTCTTCACCGATTAGATCTGGTAAGATAGTCTTTAATCTGTTTACAATGGTTTTCGTGATGATTTTAAAGACTACATTACACAAACTTATCGGTCGGAATTGGCTACAAGTCTCCAGGTGTTTAACTTTGGGAATAAGAGTAATGAATGTATGATTAAGAAAAGAGGGATCAGCTTCATCATTTAAAACATTCAAAACCATAGAACACACATCATCACCAACAATACCCCAAAACTTTTGAAAGAAAAGCGGAGACATACCATCCGGGCTAGGAGCTTTTAGAGGATGCATTTGTTGTAAAGCCTGATAGACATCGCTCCGAGAGAATGAGATTGAAATTGATGATTATAAGTTTTGGGAATTAAGAATTAGCCTTTAGTTCATAAAGTTGCTTACTTTCTTTTTTGAAAAGTATTCTCTCTTTGTTCTAAGTTCTAACCTTTTTTTAAAAAAAAGTTCTTCATAAATCTTCTCTCATCTAATTTAAGAAATTTATATTTAGAAAAATATAAAGGTTACGTAAATCTAGGAAAAAAACAACTTTTACATAGAAAATGCTAACAGATTTCGGGGCACGCGTCCGAAGGAGTAACAGAAGAAAAATCTATAGAAACCTATTAATAACAAAAATTCCAATTTAGTCCTTTTTTGTTTTGAAAATATAAAGTCAAATAATTCTTATTATCCGAGAGAAACCTATATAGATTATGTCTCACACGATTTTTTTTGGTGACTTCTACTATACAACCCCATATTTTGGGTGTACGCTTACAAACCCTACGTGGCAAGATATTATTGGGCTATTTGGGTATTAGTTTTTAACATTTAGAAATTAAGGAAATAATTTTTATATTTTCTAGAAAATAAATAATATTTATCTTTTAATCCCCTAACTTGTAGAAATTATAAAGTCCATCTTTGTTGTTTTTTATGTCAGTTAGAAAAACCATCCAACCTAATTGTATTTATCTAAACCATTTAAATTAAAAAAAAAAACTAACCTTGTTACATTAGAATACATTTGATGTAAGATTCCTCATCCATCCACAAACTAAATTGATTTATTACCAAATTTTAATTCAGAAAAAAAAAATGATTGAATGATATTAGCATGTGGCTGCGACGTGCTTCATTAGTCACCGAGACTCAATTATTTAGTGCTCCCTAGTAACTAATCAACACTGTTGTAAATAAAAAAAATCCAAATGCTTCCGAATAAAATTACAGTTTAGTTTATACTTTTTATATAAATCTAGAAAACTCTGTTCTATTTTAAAGTTCATACTATAAAATAAACATAAACTTTGTTCTATTTTAAAGTTCATATTATAAAATTTATGTCCACTCTTCTTTAGAGGGAATAGTTTAGTAACTATTAATACTAGATTTATGGATGATATTAGAATTAAATTTATTTTTTTCTAGATTTATATAAAAAGTATAAACTAAACTATAATTTTATTCGGAAGCATTTGAATTTTTTTATGTTGTTGCTGATAAGGGATAGTAATAGAGTAGTTAGTAGTGATCAGTTTTTTGTATCTAACGTGTATTAGGATCTATTGTATACTCATCTGTTAACACTTATATAATGACAAGGACTGCATGTGAGGCAGTACCTGATTATTCACGTTCATGGTAGCGGAGCTAGAGATTCTTCTTTGAATCTGAGTATTTTCTTTCTGCCTCCTTGCAGTCCTTCATTATGTCTACTCTTTCTTCTTCCTCCTCTTCTACTACGTCTGCATCTCATTCGGTCTCATCTCATTCTGTACTTAGTGTCAGTAACATCAAACATCTTGTTCCAACCAGTCTTGATTTCTCCAATTTTCTGATCTGGCAAAGCCTTCTCTACGCAGTTTTTCAGTCTCATCAGGTTGTTGGTCATATTGATGGCACTAGTGTGCAGCCATCTGCATTCGCTGAATGCTCCTTCTACTGAGTACGATGCTGCATCTGTTCCAAACCCTCTGTTTGCTCTCTGGAATCAGGTCGATAGTACTCTTATCACCTGGATTTATGCTACTATTCGTCCTGACATTCTCAAGCATGTTATCCGTCCCGGTTTCTATCCTACTGCGCGAGAAGTTTGGTTGTCCATTGAGGCATTGTTTCATGATCATGTTCAGGCTCGGTATATGGAGTATAGGTCTGCATTTGTTCAATCCAAAAAGGATAATAGGTCTATGTTTGATTTTTTCACATGTCCGGAGTCTTGCTGATAACCTAGAGGCTATTGGTAGAGGTCTTAACGAGGATGATGTTGTCATGAAAATTCTTGATGGGCTCCCTTCTGAGTATTCGGAAATCGTCACTGTTCTTACTTCCAAAGCACCCTTACCTAATTACTTTGAGTTGCATTCCACTCTTTTAGCTTATGAGTCTATGTAACAGCCCGGGTAAAAATTTTGGATTTTTACCGGACTGTAAAAGTCTATTTACCGTGATTTACTGTTGAATTAATCTTGGGTAATTAATTCAAGGTAAATCGGGAGTCGTTTTTCGAAACCGAGGGTTTTCCCGCGCTCGTGATTTTCCCGCGGATTTTTCGAAACTAAGTTGGTATTTTTCGGGTTTCGGAATTTCTCGGAAAATCACACCGGAAAATAACTACGAGGTATTGATTATTTTCTGGTCCGGATCGGATTCGCCCGTAATGCGGACGAATGGCATTATTGATTATCACAAGCTAAATAGTAAGTTTTCAGTTTATAAAAAGAGGAAGAGAACCGGTGGAGAGGAAGAGAAGAAGAGAAAAAAAAAGAGAGGAAAAGGAAAAGAGAGAAAAGAAAAAGAGAGAAAAAAAAGAGAGGAAAAAGAAAAGAAAAGAAAAAAAATAATAAGAAAAGAAAAAAAGAAAGGAAAAAAACAGAAAAAAAAACAACAGAGAGGTAATGAAAAAAAAAAGAAAGAAGAAAAAAAAAGGAAGAAAAGAATTTCGGAAAAAAATCAGAAAACAAAGAAAGAAAAGAAGAAAAATCAGAAAATTAGAAGAAAAAGAAAAAAAATACGGGTGAACAGTACCGTCACCCCGGCTCTCCTCGGTTACTGTTCACCAGGACGAGTTCCAGGCCGCCTCTCCACACACCGTCGCCATCAGCATGCTCCCCTCACCGTCGCCGACCTGACGCCGCCTTCCCCGTCGCTTTCCACCGCCGGACGCACCCGCTAGAGCCGTTGACCCGCCGAGAAACCCGTCGACCCGCCTCCTCTTAGCCGTCACCGCTGCACCTTCTTCGCCGTCGTCAGCCGCAGCAAGCCACGCCGACAGGAGCCGCTTGCCTCGTCGCGCCTCCCCTCGCGTGCCGCTGTCGCTGCCGTGTCTCGCCGTGCACCGCCGCCGCCCCGTGCCGCTGCAGCCGCGAGGTAAGCTTGGGTGTTGGTGACCCGCTCCCGCCTCTGGGTCGTGGCTGTGGGTCGGGTTTGACCCGACGCCTCATCTGGGTTGCAGGTGTGGGCTGGCGTGTTTGGGCTGGGTTGTGTGGATTGGGCTTGGCGTGGGCCGGCTGGGCTTGCACAGTGCGAGCCTGGGCCTGGTCCTGTTCAGCCCAGTCCATTTAATAAAAAAAAAAACAAAACAATTTACATATATATATTTATTTATACATAATCTGATATATAATTTTGAAAAAAAATTATATATTTATTTTGAGAAAATTATGGACAATAAAATTCTGGTATTTTTAGGAAAATATAAATATATTTACTTTGATAGATAATTAAGTTTTGTTTGTAAATTATTATTATGGTTAGTTTGAAAAATATATATATACCTTGAAATTAATTTCTGGAAATTTAATATGTATATTATTTCGTCTGGAAAATTATGATTGTGGTATATATATGAATATGTATCTTGGAAATTAAATTTAATTATATTTTGGTGTTGGAAAATATTATTTTATATTTAGAAAAAGATAAATACTATATATATTTTCTGAAAATTATAAATAGGTTATTATTTTTCTAAAAAAAATATGATGATTATTATTTTGGAATTATACTTATTTTATGAAGTATTTTGAATAGAATCTTAATTAAAATATGGTACCGAAATTATATTCGGATATACGTATGGTTAAATATTTTCGATAAAAGATAATAATAAAGAATATGAACCGGGATGGGTAATTTCGTAGTATTGGCATCATTGCATACCGAATATGTGCATTTATGTGTATATATAATTTTGTGTATAGGTTTGGGAATCGGGCAGTTTCCCGAGGAGCCGGCGTCGGGCCGGTCATTATTTCCGAAGTTGAGTAATCGACCAAGGTGAGGATGGATTTTTTTCAATATGTGCCTGTATTACTCGGTTATTGTGTTTGGTGTTATTGCATTGTTGGATGCTGTGGTTTAGCTGTGTTTGGGTTCGGGATGTTTATCCCGGTGTTCTGTTTGGTTTTTGGGATGTTTATCCCCGTATCGAATTTCTGTGTCTTTTGGATTAAGTAATAATGGATTAATAATGAATTGTGATGAGGATGTCGATCCTCGGGATTTTGGTTAGGGATGTCGATCCCTGTGAGTTTGGTTTTTGGTGACGGTAATATAATTGTCACGTGGTAAGTAGAGGTACGACCGGATGGTTAGAGACTGTTTTGTGGTGGCCATGATCTGGGTTCGTGTGATAAGCATGTCTATGCTTGGGATGTCTATCCCGGTTTGTTATTTTTGGGATGTCTATCCCGGTTTGTTATTTTTGGGATGTCTATCCCTGGGTTCTTTTTGATCTGGCACCAGGAACAGGTTGATAACCTGGTACGACCCTAGCTTATCCGTGACGGGGCCCGGAAAAGATAAAATTGGATAATTGGATTTTGTTGAGTCTTTTGGTTTGACTGTTGTTTTTGGACTTGAGTAATTTTTAGTGTCCATATTGATCGTCTTTCCATTGTCGTGAGCACTTCGGACTCACCCCGCACCTGCGGGCTTTCATCCCGTAGGATGAGTTGTTTGTTGTACAGGCTTGGTGCATTCCAGACAGGCTGCGGCGTTATCCCTTGGACGGGCTTGGATCCATAGGTTGCATGTGTCGCATACAGTGTTTGTGAGTTATATTAAGTCTTCCGCTGTGCACTATTTTTATTATTGTTGGGCCATTGGGCCGTGTTGAGATTTTATTGTTGTTTTTATTATGGGCTGTTGAGCCCGGATATTTGTTGTATACACTGTATGCTGGGTCATGTTGGGTTGGGTTGTCACAGTTCCGGCACGTGTTTACTGTGTACGGTAAATACGGGTCGGGGCGCTTCATTTTAGGTTGTCAAAGAATCGCACTGTGTCTTCCTATGTTGACACTGACCCTTCTCAGGTGTTCTTTGCTTAGAATAGGGGTCGAGGTAATCGTGGATTTTATAAGAATCGTAGGGGGCATGGTTTTAACTCTTCTCCACGACCACCTTATTCATCCAAACCTTTCTTTCCAAATCAGAATAAGTCTCTGGTTATGCACCTCGCCCTCCTCCATCTTCGTAACCTAGGCCATCTTCCTCTGCCTATTCTCCTTACAATACTGGCTCTGTTCTTGGTCCCCCACCAGTTCAGTGTCAGTTGTGTGACAGTTATCATCACACTACGAAGTCATGTCCTCAGCGGCATACTTCTTCTTATGCGGGTGTTCATGAAGCCCACCCTCCCACCTGGTATGTTGATACAGGAGCCACCAGTCATATGACTAATACCCCGGCTACTCTTGATTACTTCACGGAATACACAGGGACTGATTCCGTCCAAGTGGGAGATGGTAAATTTCTTCCGATTACTCACATTGGCCGCAAATTTTTCCATTTTGATGCTTTTACTTTTTCTCTTAATGATGTTTTGGTGGTGCCTTCTTTAACAAAGAATTTGATTTTCGTGAAATGTTTTGCTAAGGATAACTCTTGTTTAGTCGTTTTTGACTCTTGTGGGTTTTCTGTGAAGGGTCGCCATTACAATCATAGCCCGATAGGCAATGATTCAGGTCTATTATACTCCGTTCGTGTTCCTCAGTCGCTTGCTTCCACTAGTTCTATGGCTCTTTCCCATGTTCGGGTTTCTTCTGGAGTCTGGCACCAGCGCCTTTGTCATCCCGGTCTTCCTGTCCTTCAAAAATTTTTGAGTCAAAATCAGTCTTCTGTCGCATTATCTGGGAATAAAACCTTGTTGTCTTTTTGTCACGTATGTCAACTTGGCAAGCAAACTATGCTGCCATATTTTCCTTCTGTTGAGTCATGTACTACTCCCTTTGAAATATTACATTGTGATGTTTGGGTTTCTCCAATTGTTTCTAAAAATGGATTTCGATACTATGTTGTTTTTATTGATGGTTTCACACGTTATAGTTGGGTTTTTCCCTTACGTTTCAAACGCGGTGTCTTCTTGTGTTTCAAGGACTTTTATCACATGGTACTCACTCAGTTTTCTATACCTATACGCCATCTTCAAACTGATGGTGGCGGGGAGTTTTGTAACAAAGTGTTTGATTCTTATCTTAAGGATAATGGCATCCTTCGTAGAATTTCATGTCCCTATAGTCACCAACAAAATGGTTTAGCCGAGCGCATTCATAAGACGTTATTAAATTCCATTCATTCAGTTTTATTTCAAGCCCACTTACCTTCCTCTTTTTGGGTTGAAGCATTGCATTATGTTAATCATATACGTAATCGTTTACCTACTAGTACTCTAGATTGGAAGAGTCCTTATCAAACTTTGTTTAACAAGCAACCGAATTGTGCTAATCTCAGGTTTTTGGATGTGCTTGTTATCCTCATAATATGAGTCCATACATACACAAACTTCATCCACGCTTCACACTGCATATATTTCTAGGGTTATCATCTTGTCACAAAGGCCATCGATGTTACAATCCAACTTCTCACAAGGTTATCATCTCTCGTAATGTTCACTTTGATGAGACTTCTTTTCCCTACCAAACACTTTTTCCAACAGCAAATCCTGTTCCATCACTTTCTTTTGATATTGATGCTGTGCATAAATTACCAACTCTTTCTTCGTTTCCTTCCATTCCTTTATCCCAGCCCACGCCTACTCAGACCTCCTCTTCGCATATTTCTTTTTCTTCCACTCCTCACTCTTCACCTAGTGCAGATGCATCGAACCAAATACCTGTGTCATCTTCTTTACACCCACCTGAACAGGATGCTATCACTGGTCGCACACCTACTTCTTCACCCCCTCCTAATGCGCCCACACATCGAATGACAACCAGAGCCAAAGCTGGCATTGTTAAACCAATCCACCGATTGACCCTCCTCACAACTACTTCTCTTGAACCAACATCTTATACTCAAGCATCAAAAGAGCACGCTTGGCGCGATGCTATGAACGAGGAGATTCAGGCACTACACCGAAACCACACTTGGTTTTTGGTTCCCAAACCTTCCCATGTGAACATCATTGGTTCAAAATGGGTTTTCAAATGCAAGTATCGCTCAGATGGTTCCTTGGAACGGCATAAAGCGCGCTTAGTGGCGTAGGGCTTGTTAGTGTAATATGCCCAAAAGCCAATCATTGGATGATTGTATATAGTCATGTATATACATTAAGGTTATTCCAATGAATATGTTTATGTGATAAACGCTTGCACATATTTATAACCCTAGAATATTTTATATTCTTGAATTGTCCTTAGTCGATTATTATTATGGATGGGTTGTAATAATAAATTAAGACTAGCGTATGTTGAGAATTATATGAGATATGAATTCTACATACGGGTACAAGTTAGAGAACTTGTGGTCTGGACTGACCCGACATAAGAACACTACATGGAACATTATATGATTGTCATTAGTGGTTCTTATATGTATTGTCCTTAGACCTGAGATCATTAAGGTTCCCAACATGTGAGTCATATACTTTGATATTACTTTTGGCTATTCGTAACTGAGTAGACCTTAGTGTAATCATTGGGTATATGATATAATGTGTAGTGGGTTTTGTATGATCAAGATGGAATTCGTCCAACCCATATAACGGGTATGTTATCAGATGGGCCTCTTGATAGAGTTGAACTGTAAATGCATGGCCATGCTCGGATTATGTGATATGGTGATATCATTAGTATCCGTTTTACACAGTTAACTCGGGGATCAAGAAACTTAGATTAAACATATACGAGATTGACTTATTTCATGTCTCGTGTTTAATCTTGATAATGTGACGAAAGGATAATGACATGTTTCCGAGGCATAATGAATCGGTACTGATCTTGTCGTTTGGGTAGCAATGATGTGTTGCTAGACGCTGCTCATTGTTTATAATTGTAAATGAGTTTACAATTATTGCCAAACGTTACAAGTGCCTACAGGGTCACACACTTAGAACTGTTGATTCGAGCTGGTGGTTAAACCATGGTTGGACTGGGTCGTTTGGGTTGGTTCGTTTCAATAGTTACCAGAATTATTGAACCTGAATTATTGTCCCAAAGGCATGAAAGGATGTGTTGTTTTATATGTATGTTGATATATATAATTGAGTTAGTGGAGACATGATCATGTAGATGATTGTGACTAAAGTATAGATAATGGAAAACACAATTATGCATGATAAGATGTATGTATGATTGGTTGGCCATTTTCTATATTAACTAACATGTAAACATATATGTGATATATGTAAGAGTGTGAAGGATGAGCAGATTTTGAGAGCTTAACACACAAACACATTCACAAGAGTTGTGAGAAAACACTCTAGGCTCTCTTACTCTCGAAAATTCTACAGCTAGCACTGCGGTTCGAGAGTGCTCGAGTTAGTGATCGTGAGACGGTTGCTAGCAGTCATCAATGGTTTGTGTGGATACCGTAGAGGAGTCGGATTTCTGTCCAGTTCTTGCTGATTCGTATCATCAGTTGAGTGAAAGATCTCAACCAAACCAGGTACGAAATTTTTGTTATTTGGTTTACTCTATTTCACATGGATCCTCCATGAGTTCCGGGTCTTTCCGCTGCATTTTGTTTATCAAGTTTGCATGCCCGGTTACTTATAGGGCTATAATTAGAGAGCAGGGGAGGATTTTGATGAAACTTTTAGCCCAGTAATAAAGCCGGTAACAATTCGAATTGTTCTCACTATTGCACTCTCGAATGGTTGGGAACTCAGGCAACTCGATGTGAAGAATGCCTTTTTAAATGGGGATTTGCAAGAAGATGTGTATATGAGGCAGCCACCCGGGTTTGTGGATCCTATCTGACCAGACTATGTTTGTAAACTCCGTAAAGCTCTTTATGGTCTCAAACAAGCCCCGCGGGCTTGGTATCATCGGTTTGCTCAGTTTTTGCTTTCTAAAGGTTTTTTGTCTACAAATCTGATGCTTCCCTGTTTGTTCTACATTCCGCAAATGGTGTGGCTTTTCTATTACTGTATGTTGATGATATCGTGTTGATGGCTTCTTCCACATCTCTTTTGCATCAGCTACTTTCGGTTTTGAAGCAAGAATTTTTTATGTCTGACCTTGGACACCTTCACTATTTTCTTGGCATTCAGATCACACGGTTTCAAGAAGGGTTGTTTTTACATCAAACTAAATATTTACAGTCTATTTTTGAGAGGATTGCTTTTACAGATACTAAACCTGCTGCCACGCCAATGCAACCGAAACTTCAGCTCTCTATTGATGATGGTGTACCTTTGTCGGAGGTAGACCAACAGATGTATCGGACGGTCGTTGGCGCATTGCAATACCTTACCTTCACCCGTCCGGATATTTCTTTTGCAGTCAATTTGGTGTGTCAATTTATGCATTCGCCAAGTACAGCGCATTGGAAGGCTGTAAAGAGGATACTCAGGTATCTGTCCGGCACGAAGGATAGGGGTTTTCTTATTTGACCGGTGAATCTTCGAAGCTTGGTTACTTACAGTGATGTCGATTGGGCCGGTTGCCTTGATACAAGGCGGTCCACCACAGGTTTTTGTGTATATCTTGGAGGGAATCTAGTTTCTTGGTCTGCAAAGAAACAACATATTGTTTCTCGCAGCAATGCCGAATCTGAATACAGAGCCTTGGCAAGCACGGTTGCAGACATATGTTGGTTACGCACTCTTCTTTCTGAGCTGGGTTATGCTCCTTTGTTACTAGTGGTTGTTCATTGCGACAATAAATCTGCTACTTTTCTGGCAAGTAATCCGGTTCAGCATCAAAGAACAAAGCATCTTGAAGTTGACCTTCATTTTGTACGAGAGAGAGTTCGCTGGAGGCAAATTTCAGTCACTCACATTGATGGTTCACAGCAACTAGCAGATATATTCACTAAATCTCTAGGGGTTTCTTCTTTTAAACAAACTCTGTAACAATTTGAATTTGGCTAATTTATCCACCCTCAAATTGCGGGGGAGTGATGAGGGATAGTAATAGAGTAGTTAGTAGTGATCAGTTTTTTGTATCTGTTAACACTTATATAATGACAAGGACTGCATGTGAGGCAGTACCTGATTATTCACGTTCAGCTACCACATGCTAATATCATTCAATCATTTTTTTCCTGAATTAAAATTTGTTAATAAATAAATATAGTTTTGTGGATGGATGAGGAATCTTACATAAGATGTATTCTAATGTAACAAGGTTAGGTATGTTTTTTAAATTTAAGTGGTTTAGATAAATACAACTTGTTGGATGATTTTATTCTAAGGGACATCAAAATGGAGGCAAAATCATAAAGATGGATTTTATAACTTCTACAAGTTAGGAGATTAAAAAATAAATATTATTCATTTTTTTAAAAATAAATATTATTTATTTTTTTAAAAATAAATTTTCTTATTTTTAAATATTAAAAGATAATACTAGGTAACCCAATTATATCTTGCCAATTAGGATTTGTAAGCGTACACCCAAAATATAGGGTTCTACAGAAGTAATCCCCTTTTTATCTACCCAACTTTTGATGCATAATATTTAATATTCAACTTGCAAAAACGATCGATGACTACCTAGAGTGCCTACCAAAAAAAAATAGTCACTCCACTGTTAGTTTTTTCGAAAAATATAATTTGTCAACACTTTGGAGAATCACTGCGGTGAGGATGGGATGGGGATGAGCAATGACCGGTGGGGATGGGAGAATTTTTAAGGTGAGGATGGGATGGGAATGAGCAATGACCCGTGGGACGGGGAGAATTTTTAACCCGAGATTAATTTAAGGATGGGATTGGAGACTAATTGATTGTATATTGATTGTATAAGTATTGGAATACTTTTTATAGTTTTGTACTAGTATTAGAAATGAATATATTAGTTGGATCTTTAATCCCGTCTATATAATGTCTTTTTTTTAGCAATAAATACATCATTTTCACATTCACACGACCAACTAGCTCCATCTCACAATGTTCAATCCCTATCTGTTTGAGATGGGATTTACCGATCACTCGCTGGTTGAAAACGCATATTTTTCTTTTGCTTACTAATAAATGGCAATAGTGATTTATCCCGAACTTAACCCAGCCTATCGTATAAATGTGTATCTTAAAAGTTTGAATACATATCAATATTTTTTGGGAGAGAAATTCATACTTTTCGTGATACTAGTGGGGTAGTAGGTTTTATTTTTTATGCTTGGTATATCAAATTTTGACTCTTTAAAATGTCATGATAGAACGACTGTTCTAAAAATAAGAAATGTTTGTGTCAGTTAGAATAAACTTCTAAATCTTATTTTTTTGCACAGACACAAAGAGAGGATACGTTTTGTTTTGGTATCAATTAAAAAAAGTGAGACATTGCTTAATCAATGAAGTATTAAACTACACGGGCTTTGAATACAAAGGAGTAAGTATCATCATCGAAGGGTGCAAGTAAAAACACGTTAGATTAAAGGCCCAAAAGAAAGTTTGCATGCGATCCATGAAAGCCCAAAATCCAAACTCCAATCCATTTCATACAAGAATACGAACCCAAGATCTTACATCCTCGAACAGTCGAACTCGAAGAAGTCATCCTAATTGTTATTTTCTGAGAGGTGAGAACTACTGTCCATTCCTGAGGCCACCGTCTTCTTCCTCTATATAGTTGGCGAAAATCTTTCCTTACCGCCAAAGCCAGAGTCTAGAAGTCAGTCTTCTTCGATTTTCTCTTTATTTCCTTCTCTCTCTCTTTTTTAAAAAAGTTTCTGTTATTGCCAAAAAAAAAAAAAAAACTGTCAAAAACCCTCTCTACTCTCTGTCTTACTTCCCCGAAAAATCCCATCGGCAAAGCAATGGACGACAAGTCAGTGATGGCCGTGATCAGGGCGGCGAGGCCCTCCTTCCGGAACATGCACGACAAGGCCGCCTTCGCAGTTCACGCCTCCTTCCTCTCCTCCGGTTATATCCTCACCGCCACCGGTCCCCCTGCCTTCTCCGACACCGCCCTCTCCTCTACCTCTACCGGTACTCTCTCTCTCTCTCTCTCGATTTTCTCTCGTTTTATTTCTTTTTTTTTTTATTTGTCGTTTTCTCTGATTTTTTCAAGTGCTGTATAGACGAGGTAGGGACAGAGAACTGGAACGATCGAGAGGGAGAGTACGCGTTTGTGTACGTGAAGCCCGAGAAGGGAGGGAAGAGAGTGCTGGTCAAGTGTTTGGCGATGAACGACACACTCCAGGTCGATGCTTTGGCCGACGGAGCTCCGGAGCCGGCTCACGCCGAGATCGAGTAAGCTTTAGTAGAGCCATTTTTAGGTCGTTCCCGAGGTTTGCGTTTGATAAACACTGTTCTAATTTGTTGGTGGCGTTTTATTTGCAGCGTTAATGAGTTTGTTGCGCAGAACTCGGGCTCCAATTATGCCGAGCAGTACAAGAATCTGGATAAGCTTGTTAAGAAACTGAATGACGGGATTTTGTCTAAATTGGATGGTGCATCTTCTTCCTCTTCTTCTTCTTCGAAACAAAGCTCTTCCACTAAACCTACAAGGTAGCTTGATTCTAATTCTAAGTGGTTGATTGTTTTAGTAATTCTAATGTGCTTCTCTGTAATCGTATTGATACCTGGAAGCTCAGCTGCAAATTTCTTCTTAGTTATATGGTCGACTAGAGCCCAGCTGCATGTATTTGATGTTTGTTACTGATTTCTAGTCGCCTGCTTAGGGGCAAAACAAAGAGCGCAAAGATTATGCTTTTGTTTCTTCTGAATATTTGTACTGCTTAGGGATTTGATAAAAGTAGTAGTCAAAACTTGTGTTGACAGATCACATATGCCATAGGATAGCGTTAATTGTATGTATAATCTTTTATCTTATAGTATTGCATCTTACTCCATACGTACCCTTTCCTCAACTCCTAAATATACACCTCCCCTTCTAGGATTTGAACCCACAAGCTTAGGAAACTGAATCTATTTGTTAGTTGTTCATCATTTGTGAAATTTATGAAACGCAAATAACACAAATTTAGATTTAATTGTTCATTCTTCAACTTATTTTTTGCCATTGCTTGGAATATCTTCACAAGATAACCTTGGTTGGAGGAGGAATGTTTTTAAATAAGAAGGTTTCATATGTATCTGTGGAGTAGATTGTTTGGGTGATTATGATGGAATTTGTGAGAATACATTTTCTGAAAGGGAATTTGTCTGCTTATATGCTCTGTTTTGTTTTGATCTGATTTGCAGTGTAGAAACAACTGATGGGTCAAGGCATATTGATGATCCCAGTACAATTTTGCATGAAGACCCCCAAGCTTATCATCCAGGGTATGTGTGCGCTGTTTTCCCCTTCCAGCTTCCTTTCTGTCATGGTCATTTTCCTGACATTTTAGAATAGGTACATACTAGAAATCAGGAGAATAAGACATCTTCCTTGCATAGGAGCACATAAGCTTGTAAGTTAATCAAGAATCCCTGGATCTAGAGAACCCAGACATGGCAATAAGACTTGCTCTGATAGTGGAATATCTGTTTCCTATTAGATTAGAAGCGATATAATTTCTGACACTGGGATATGGGTATCTACACATCTGGATGCCAACTCAATAACAAATGTAACTTGTTGGTAAAATAGCGAAGTAAAGCTCACTAAGGTTTGACCACAAGAGCAAGACCTGCTCATGTTCAAGGTTTTTTTTTGCCTCAATTAGAGGCAAACTATTTAGTATAAGGCACCCGTCTTGACCAGAGCAGAAGTGATGATAAGAAAAAACATTTTAGATAAATAGACCATCTACTTCTGCTGATACACATCTCTTTCTGTGATGCTTCTTTTTAGCGGAAGCATCAGCTTTTTTAATCTAGTGAAGTGTAATGTTTTGTTAGTTATCCTGTCTTAATTTCACTCAAAAAGGGAATATCTCGTCATGTGATGGTGCTGTCTCTAGCACTTTTGTCTGCGATGAATTCTTAAATTGAATGAATAAGTTGGTGTCTGTAGATAAACATACATGCACACCAGCTTTTAATTGCCAACCAGCTTTTCTTATTGTTTGTGTTGAAAGGGACTTTTTTTTGGGATGCTCTGTCTGTGTCTGTATTTTTGTGCGTGGAGTTAGATGGTTCTTTGGGCTTGAAATGGTGAAGCAATTTGTTTCATTGTTCTAGCACTTGGATGCCAGTTTTCAGGATGGACTTTTCGTCTTGTGTGTTTCAACAAAGTATGGCATAACCAAGCTCAGTTTACTATTAATATCATTTAGATAACAAGGGGTCATTCTACGTAGCTGGTAATGGGGAAATTATTTGTTCTGTTGAAGCACTTTGGAACAATGTTTTTCTGTTTCTTTCTTACTTTGTCTAACAAAAGAATAAATTTATAAGCACTAATACCATTGTTTACTGGCTTCCTAGAATGGTATACCCTCCTGTTCCTGTTAGTCCATATGGTGTTAGCGATCTTTACCCTGGAGCTGGTGCTGGGATGTACCCAGGCAGGTAAAGTTCAAGCTTAATCTATTGTTAGCCATGGCTGTTGTATCTGTTTTTTGGTAGTTCCCTGATTTAATTATATCTATCTGTTGCAACTATATTTCAGGGGTAGCTCAGGCATTGGTGGAGGCATGCTTCTAGGTTTGTACTTTTGACTACAACTATAAGCATGTTCAATTCTTAAATCTTTCATAGGGAAAAATATCATCCCTTTATTTTAATCTCATAACTGTGCCTTGCCATGTGGATATAGGGCCTAATGATCCCCGATGGTTTGGTGGAAGTGGTGTAGAGCCTGGTTTACCTGGAGGGCCGACGTGAGTCTTATGCTTTTATCTCTGTCATATGCATGGCACACAGTTTTATTATTTGTGAGTGGTACTAATAGCTCATTTATTGCAGAGGCATTCCTCCAGGTGCTCGTTTTGATCCATATGGTCCCCCTGGGGTTCCTGGTTTTGAGCCTGGTCGATTTACCAGGTATGGAGTTTTCTTTTCCTATTTCATAAATTTCAAAAAGATCCTTTAAGTTTGTTCTTTGAAGGTCTGTTGCAGTTTTATAATGGCATAGGAAGGCCTAAAATTCCTGCAGTTGCACTTTACTTTTTAAGCTACGTTGTTGGTTGTTTAGGATAGGAAAAATGATCTATGCTTGTGATGTATTTAGTTCAGTAAAATCTATAAATCTTTAAGGAAGCTTAATCTTATTTTACTGCAAGACCCATTTGGTTCGGTGTAATTGCTATTGAAGTTGCCAATTAGTTTTTTGGGGGCAAAGCTCTCTCAATTGTGCAGATTGTCACATTTAGAAATTGCAACAATCGCAAATCTTTACTAAGTGCAGCCCTTTTCTGCTTGATAAAGAGATGAGGGAGGTGCTGAATTGAAGAGTCCCCTATTTCTTGTCCCAAACTGAGCTGAAAAGCATGATCTAGTTTTGGCCCCACTTGACGGAGTTAATGGGTCAAAATATTTTGAAGATATAAAATAGAGTTCAGTGCTTAGTTTTTGTTGATTGAATTCCCTTCAAGCAAATTAACTTCTTTTTGGCATTTTTTCAAGTCTTATATGCCATTCCACCGTTTTTTATGACTTGTGAGAGAAGTAGCCTTTTTTATACTAGTTGTCTCCACTTGCTTTTACAACAGTACCGGTGTGTTTGTTCAAAAAAAAAAAAACAGTACCAATGTGCTATAAGCCTATTGGTAAGGCAAAAAGTACACTTTAAGACGTTAATGAGGGCAATGAATACTTTTGAGTTTAACTTGTCTTTTTAAGTAGATAACTTTGTTCCTCATAGTTGTGTATCGGCATCATTTGCTGCTTATAGTACTCATGAATTCTGTTGTCATTTATATGCCATTTTAGGATTGTCTAACTCATCAACTAGCGATTTGCTTAATTTGCCATGATGCAATTCACCAAACTTTAAGTTTTGGGTTTCTTCTTCATTAGGTTTCAGATTCTTGAATGAATGAATATGTATCTCTGATACACCAGAGAACGATGCTGATACCTGGCTATGTTTGTAACATTGCGTTTGATAATTTGTTTTTTGTCTGCCAGAAATCCACGACCCGGTGGCCGGACTCATCCAGACCTGGAGCATTTTGGGAATGATTCAGATTATATCTAGTTGTTATGGCACTGTAGCTTGACTCTTTACTGTTGCTGAAGGGTTTACTTTTGTAAAGAGCAAAGACATAAGTATGGAACCTGGGATCAGCTGCAACAACCTGTGTCTTGGAGGACTTTCTGGTTTCCGTCAGCTTCTGTGTTTTTATCTTCTGTATTTATATAACTCGATATCACGAAGCTGAATACGCTAGATTTGGTTTTCCTGCTCGTTTTTTATATGTATATCTATGTATTTTGCGAGGAAATGACCACCAATATTTCTGCCGGCAACAGAATATAAACACATTTTAGCATGCCCAACGATTGTTAAATGGATAGAAGGGACAAACTTTTTTGACCGTGATAAAATGGACATTTAGTGCATCCTAAATTGCGAACTCCAGTCTCCATGGCGCACCTCGCTCTCGATGACAAAGATCATTTTTAAATACAAAGATGCGTTTCCACTTTTTTTTTTTTGGCGCACATACCTTTTTGTTCCAATAATACAAACAGTGAGCGGGAATAGCACCGTCCAAAAATGAAAAAAAAAAAAAGTTTTGATGGGGTCGTTCATTTTTCTGACACATATGGGGTTGTGATTATGATTGCCTGGTGAAATGGTCTATGATGAGAGGATCCCGCTAACATGACAATGGTTTATCGGAAAAATAAATGTCATAATTCATTTTATTAAGACATTTTACTTTTAAAAGAAAAGAGATGGTTAATATAAGATTAAATTAATGTTATCTAAAACTTTTAAGATCTATGTATTCTTGAAAATGAAACAACAAACCAACACCATTATAGTGTAGTTGCATCTCTCTTAGTGTTTATCTCAGAAGTCATGAGTTCAATCTTAATAGTGGGATTGTAGGTGGTTTGGAAGTGGAATGGAGATTATGGGTAGTTGCTAAGATTCCGAAAATAGTATACTATTTGATGGTTAAAACATAATATTGTCCATACATACCCCAAATGTAAATAAACATGTATCATCATCTCCTACCAATTGTGCACTCATATAGTTATCCAATTGATTTCATTAATGGAAATGAGAGAGTATTCCTTTTAAAAAAATTTCCTTATAAATAAAGAAAAAAAGAGGAAATTTTTCTTGTGCAGGGCCCACTGCTCCACCTCCTCGAGCTGCACCAACTGCTCCGCCGAAGGGTCATGAATAGCCTGTGTAGCACGAGCCAGCCTCTTCCAACTAGGCTTTTTGGTGGTAGAGTATACAGGGGAGGAAGTATCAATGACCGCAACGAGTTCATCAACGGATTTGACCCAGCCCTTGTGCAGAGTATCCACGGCCTTCTGGAGTACCTAAGATACTTCCCGCCTTTCTTTTCTTGCATCTATTTTCATTAAAACCTGATAGTAAAACAATTAGATAGAATAGAACCAAACATAATAGCACCAGTCAAACCTTCACAGCATTAGGGTGACTCGAAGAAGCGTCTTCAGGATTATGCATGATAGCCCTAGGATCCACTCCCAGTGGTCCCTTAGAGCCTCCGCTTGTCTCCTCACCATTACGAGCACCTGTAGAGAGCTTTCTAGCAGCAAATATGCTCATCCTCTCGCTGGCCCGCAAACCACGAACCAAAGCTATAAATACTTTCCTGCTGTGGAGCATTGATATGTCGCTGGGGCCTATTGCATCTCTTGGTCGGGTGAAGAATCTTTTTATAATTATAACAGAATTCCCTTAGACTCTCATATCGAATTTTAACCCAGTGTTTGTTATCCAACATATCAAATACATGTATGCCCGACATGAGAGGCCTATGTGGAACGAATTCAATCCTAACCCGCACAACACCATTCCAACCCATGATGTTTTCAAGCCTATCATCTATCTCAGCAATAGCAACAAACACAAAGCACATTTTATTAATTTTTAGCCAGTCTAGGAAGTCCAGAGGTAAGTTGTGTAGTTGAATCCATAAAAAAGACATTTTTAGTGGGATTTGGCTCAAAGACATATGGGGAACCAACGTCTAACATTCAGGTGACAGTAAGACATCAACCAAGGGGTTCCAGCTAGAATCCTATCACAATCAACTTCATACTCAAAGGCAAATAGGAATAAATTGTCTCCTTTATCAATAACCAGGAATCCACCCTTAACATCCCAATCTTTTTTCATGTTATTTTTGACAGTGCCCCCATAAAAGTTTCAGGAAGAGTAGATCTTACCAACAAGGCAGGTGCGGTTTATCATGTCCCCGATTCTTGAGTTCCCCTCATCGGAACGTTCCACAACCGGTACCGTTTTGAAGCTAACGGTGAAGTCCTGCTAACCAGAGTCCATAAATGGATCTAGTGGGTAGGATTAAAAAGGAAATAGACACTCTCATTGAGCTAACTTTGGAAACTTTTGAGTATACAATAGGTATAAGATGTTTTGGAGGCGAAATCTGTAACGCCTTAATTTTTCATAAAATAATTTATGAAATTTCTAGAATTTATTTTCAATTTTATCCTCGAGAAAAATTTTCGGGAATTTTCGGTCCAAAGGTATTTATTTACCACAATTTGTTAAGTTTAATTTGAGTTTATTCCATAATCAAGCCTTTCTTGGAATTAAATCGTGTTTGGAGGTCAAACACTAGGTTTGATGTAGTTTTTTTAGTTAAAACTACGTCGTTTAATGTATAAAAAAGAAAAATAGAAAAAAGAGATAACATTAACCAAAGGGCGGGTTGACCGCGCCTAGTCCAAAACGATGTCGTTTTGGTCCGGCTGGATCAACCCTAGCCCTTTTCTTTCTTTTCTTCTTCTTTTCCTTTTCCTGCCCTCTCCTTTCTTTTCTTTTCCAGCCGCCCTGACTTCTCTTCCCTCTCTCTTCTTCCTCAAATCGCTTCTTCTCCACTGCGGTTTGTCGCCACCAGAGTCCGTAAAAGGATCCAGTGGGTAGGATTAAAAAGGAAATAGACACTCTCCAAGAGCTAATTTTGGAAGCTTTTGAGTATGCAATAGGTATGAGACGTTTTGAAGGTGAAATCACTCTGACTAGTGAAAGGAAGAGCGTGGTTGGAAAGTTGAGAAGGTAAAGGTGAAAGGAAAATTAATGTTTGCTCTGCTGTAGGAAGGCCTAGATAATGAGTTTGTGATTTAATGAGAACAGAACACCATATTGCGATAATGTACGGGAAAAAGATGGAGTGCATGCATTTAAGTGGCTACTCGAGGAAGGAAACTATTAACTGGAGGGATAGGTAGACGAGAGGATAAAGTTGGAGGGAAAAATATAAAGACAAAGAAAAAAGATAAAGAGAAGACAGGATTTTCTCTCTCAAGAAGAAGAAGACTAGGCCCACAAGGTGTTTTGTCGCAATGAAAATATTATCAAACCAGCCATTGAATCTCAAGAAGAAGAAGACTAGGCCCACAAGGTGTTTTGTCGCAATGAAAACATTATCAAACCAGCCATTGAATCTAGAAATGAAATGATCATTTCACTGTACCAATATAAGCTTTCATGTATTAATATGGATGATAAGCTCACATGATATAATAAAGTTGTTACTCATTGTTCAATCAACCAAGTCGTTGTAGTATAGTGGTAAGTATTTCCGCCTGTCACGCGGACGACCCGGGTTCGATCCCCGGCAACGGCGTTAGATTTTTCAGCTCAAACGAACTGGATGTCGCTTTTCGTCTATAATGCATCTGTTCTCCATTTGGACGGGTCAGCTCAAACGAACTGGATGTCGCTTTTCGTCTATAATGCATCTGTTCTCCATTTGGACGGGACGCCGTCAATCTTTCCCCAATGAGCGACACGTCATCTACATTTCAAGATGAACTAATCCATGATTTTTGTAAAAGGAACTAGGCACCCCATAGTCAATACTTTAGAGGGAAGGCACTGTCCCTCTTCTTACAGAGAATGTTGATAATTAAAGTTCACAAAAAGATAAAAGTTCTATATTGCGGTCCAAATGTTTTTCTTTTTTTCCGGGTATATGGATACTGGATCGCAAATTCCTGTTGCATGAAACTTGGTAGTCCAACAACTTTTGTATACACACAACACAACCAATACGTTTGTGTGATCTTGAAAACCTTCTGCTCTAAATTGTTGGCGAAAATTTCCTAGTTATCTTGGCTGTGAGCTTGAAACGTATTGTGATAGGAAATTTTGGGAAGGGATTTGCATTTCTCAAGTCATTATGGCTATGAGATATTTCATAAGAAGCTGATGGATGAAAAAAGACATTTGGTCGGTCCTTTCTCTCCTATTGCAGCATATAATTGATACGCTTAGCCAATAAAAATCACTGATTTTGCCAGTATTGTGTAAAGTGCAGTGGTTGGCTCGAAGTTGGGTACACGTTTCCAGCAAAAAGAAGTTTAATTCATTGGAACGGGCGTGCTTTTGTTTGCTGTTGGCTATCAAGTTCTAGAGAGGAACTGAGGTGGCTGGATACGAAGTTGTTGAGGTTGGTTGGTGTCACTGAGATGCTAACATCTGGATAAATGAAGTATGATGATGTGATATGGAAATTCAGGTTTCCACCTTTGAGTGGACTAAAAAGAACTTGATGATATACTGGCACCAATTTCTTCAAAGCAAAGTGCTACAATAATAAATTTGTCTTTTGCTAAAGTGCTAGCTCCATTTTGATCAGTGGGCAGATGTGCAGTGTTGCTTTTTGTCAGTATAAAACCTGTCTATGGGTGGAGTAATTCTGCATTCCAACTTCCAAGTTTATCAGCAATCTTGATTGTACCGTTTGCTGCACGAATGGCTTCACTCAAATTCCTTTTCTTTCTTGGTCTGGTTGTGCTTGTGGGCATTGGCCAAAATGTTGATGGAGCAGGAGAATGTGGGAAATCTTCCCCAGACAACGAAGCATTGAAGCTGGCTCCTTGTGCAGAAGCAGCACAGGATGAGAAAGCTGCTGTGTCAAGTAGTTGCTGTGTGCAGGTGAAGAGGATAGGGCAGAATCCAAATTGTCTTTGTGCTGTGCTGCTTTCAGACACTGCCAAGGCATCTGGAGTCAAGCCTGAAATTGCCATTACCATTCCCAAGCGCTGCAATTTCGCCAATCGTCCTGTGGGCTTTAAGTGTGGAGGTAAACATATTGTCTACTATCGGCTTGCATGTCTTTGCTTCCCTCCTCTTCAATTCTTATGTTTTCATAAGTTCTACGGTGGCTTACCTAGGTTATTTTTGATCATTTGCAGCTTATACTCTTCCGTGAAGTAATACCCTGCTGAGTCAAAGGCCGTTGACGACTATGGTAGTGCAGCACTTAAATCTGGTAGCTAGTAGTTATGTGTTGTAGCATAGCAACTTAGCTAAGTTGCTTTCGTTTGTCGTCTTCCAAGTTAATAAAGCTACCGTACTTTATCTGTATCTTATATGTGCATGATCAAGAGGCTTCACTTTGTGCTTCTAACTTCATTTTCTCCTCCTCCCATATATATAAATATATACCCACAATATAAACACAAAAAACTGAGACTATAAATAATTCTATGTCCCATAATAGTTGAATAACTTCCAGTAAAGAAAAGTAGGCAGACACCCTTTATTTGCGTGAACTGGAATAGTAGAACGATGTGGGTCATTCGACCCAGATTCATCAACAAATCACATCATCAAGAATCAAGACAATAACTTGGCCAAAGTGTGGGCTGCATACTATTTTGTCCACAGCCTAGATATCTGCTTTAACGACCAGGCCTTTAACGAACCTTTGAAAGGCACTGCCAGAGATAAGGACTGCAGCAATTGGCAACAATTTGTGGGTCTTATTTTAGACAAGGAATAACCTAGACCTTTTTATGCGAGGCTCAGGATAAGAGGTGGAAAAGACAGTTCGAAGACAAAACACACTGGACAGATTGCAAGATAATTGTGATGCTGGGCCACGCCTCCATGAAGGATGCCTCTTAACAGTTATTTGCTGGTGGCCCCAGGATAAAAGTATATATGACCAAAAGTGAGTTGTCGTTTTCAGGGATCTCCAGGACCGGCCGGTGTTTGACCACTAACTAGGAAATATCATATGATCATTCCTGCAAAATTTTGTTTTTGAAAAGACTGTAATTATCTGCATAATTCAAAGCAACATAATATTGACTGCTTAGCTTTCATAGAATGAAAATGGCTCAGCTTCATAATATGCCATTACTTCTTATTCAACAAAAGTTTCTCTACATTCATTTGCTGGGATTTTAATGGTAGGAGGAGTATAGAGAGAAGAGCCAATTATGCAATCATGATAAAACTGGTTTTGCCAAAATTTAAGGTGAGCTTTATGATTATTCTCAGATTCGCCTATGGAAGTGTTCGCAGCATAAGAGGTAAAAGAACCAGAAAAGACGGCGAGGCCCTAAAGGATACTTAGAGAGTCCAGTTTTACAACCACTGGCTATGGCTGATAGTTAACTAGGGTTCATCCATTCAAAGAAGATAGAAAAATTATGATATTGAGAAAAAGGTAAACATGAACCACCACAAATATACATATAACTTCACTCGAATGTCTCAATCATAAACCAACAGCTTACGAGAAAAAAGAAACCCCTAAACCAAACATCTTAATAGAAGATTATAACCAAATTAACTATCCTTTACATGAGAAATGGAAGAAAAGAAAAAAGCCTTGTCATATGACTATATGATGTCCCTAAGGCTGGCTGGAGGAAGCAACAATAACCAAAGTCCTGCTACGCTGACAGCTATTTCCTATGCTCCACATAACAAAAGGTAGATTAAACTGGCTACCCTATGCTATCTTCTATATACCTGCAAAGCAAGAACGGGAAAATTTAGAAAACAAAAGGCACCACCAGGTAACCAAAGAGAGAAATTGAATGGAAACAGACAATCTTTTGCATCTTTGCACCGATTTCGAAGATTTAGCAGAAGGTTTAAAGCAACCCGCTTTCCCTTTATGCCGCACATTTTTTTTTCTTGGTGAGAGAGGCTACGAAATAGGATCTTAAATGCTTCCCTACAGGGGCCTGTGGCATTTGTTCAATCCGTCCATTACAATAAGCACCTTAACTTTTTCTGGATGCAAATGACGCATATGGACGGAAAGGTGCTATGGAAAATCACCTTTAATCTATTGCATATAAACATGGCTTTGCTACGTATAACATTGGAGCTAAAGCATCTTTCATGTGATACTGTAAAAACAATATATTGGATCGTGAATACAGTGAAACAGCGCTGCACATTTACCTATAGATAATATGGTACCCAAAGCATATCTAGAAACCATGCCTTCTCTTCCAACAATCAAAGGAGCACAAGCAGGGTTTGCTAGAACATCCCCTCCATGTTAAAGTTAGCTTAATACAATTATATATATAAGGCAAGGAAGTTGTACCTCCAAACATACAAAAAAAAAACTGCAAAAGCAGAGTCAAATCGGTATGGAAATCATGTATAATACATTCCTGGTACATATGCAAGTAAAATATGTACCTAGGTGAGTATATGCCTCAGCAGGTAAATCCTAGTAATAGAGAGACCCTGCAGAGGAAAATAACAGCAAAGAAATAAATACAATGCAACTCATTTCTTAAATCCGTATTCATCTTCACAAAGTGATGGTTAAAAGATTATACCCTGCCACCAGTTTCCTCTAGAAGCACTCCCTGCATCATCTTCTGGGCCATCTTTCTTGAACTGAAAAGAAAATAAAATAAGTAAGCAAATTACTCAATCATGAACTGTAATCCAACAAGGAAAATCAAAACACGATATGATTGCTTTAGGTTTTCTAGCTTATAAGTTCCCACAATAAAAAATCAACCCAAACACATAAGCTACCTACAGAAGATATAGTTTGTTGTTCCAATTTGTTTTCTAAACATCTGATATATTGAATTTCCCTCTCGATCGGAAACTAATCTGATACTCAAGCACCTTTGAAGACAGAGATAAAACAAGGCAAAGATTGTTGAAAGGAAGTACAGGTAATTACACCATTCATAGAATTCAAATCTCTTGACATTTCCACAGACCACAGAGTCATTCATGAGTTTATGGCTGTGCTTCTTGGGACTTTTAAGAATCAGCTATTACCACACAAACTCTACTTCTATAAATCATATACTCACCGTGGAGTTCAAACTAGAGCTCTGATTATTTTGAGGCTGATTATAGATGTCTTGGCCGCCATAGTATATCGACGAACAGAGATGGCATGGCTGCACTCTCTGCTCCTGATAATAAGAACTCATATCTTTACTTGGCATGCTCTGACTGTCACCTTCATTTCTTTTTGAAGTAGCTTCTGAAAATACACAGGAGAATAGAGACAATGAGAAACATTCCAGTGGTGAGATTGAAAAGAAAAAGAAGGGTCAAAGATAAGGAACACTAATGGATGAACTTTTGTAGTTTAAAATGTTTTCAAACTATTTAAACTACAGAAACAAACCGGGGGAAAAAAAAGAGAGAGAAATGAAATCCACAAATAGTTCCAAGAATGGCTGCTTATGATTTCAGGAGATTCATTCACTAAAAAGCACGCAAAAAACGTCAAGCTTTCAAAATTAAATAAAGTTCCATCCATCTTGCTACTAGAAAATATAATTTATACAGTAGAAAATGGGAATCTGTAATTAAAAATTGTTTCAGCCTAAACTGTGGGAGGGGATACAGGAGTCAGAGAGGATTAAGAAGAACCTGCAGATCAATATCCAGAGAAACCAAATTATTGTACTTTTTGGTTTTTTAAAAGAAAAAGATAAAAGGAAAAAAAAGAACACACAGCTACAACTGACCTGAAGCATCAGATTTCGCATTCAATGTCTCATTTGCAGAATCCTGCTTTCTGCCGCTTGGTTCAGAGCGCAGCGACTCCCTCCCTAACACCTAATTAAACATCAACATGAGAAAAATCAGGTCTTGGCACACGAGCCAACAGATGCATCATGACTTTTATGCAACTAGTCTACACTCACACAAATGCAATCAAGCTGAAAACGAGGAAATGCTTAGAAAATGGAGAAACAACAGACAAAAGCAGGCTCCCAACAATAAAACATGCATCCTGACAACTCTCTGCGGTGTTAGCACTCATTAACTAGTGTTTGAGGTGTTATGTTTTACATAAATCTCAAATGAGCCAAAACTCAACCCATTTAAAACAAACCCCCATTGCACTTGGTTATATAAGTTATAATCAAACCCATAAACCCCAAAAGACCAAATCAAAATCAAGGTACATAATTTAATCTTCTTTTGGAAAAAAAAAAAAAGAACACCACAAATAAACCTGCCAAGTAAAATACAAATAATTGACCCAGTCAATTAAAAAAAACACAGTACAAAGGTGAAGAATGGAAAAATTGTGGCCAGGACCAGAGCGCAAGAGCAACACGACAACACACAACCTCAACCGAAGAAACCCCTCCACAGTGACAAAACACATGCAGAAACCAATGCAAAAGCGAATCAAAAAACACACACAGGAAAAGAAAAAAAAGATCAAAACTTTAAGACTAAAAGCACAAACTTGATCGAAACCCATATTAGAAAGCGAGCCCTTTTACCTTAGTGGAAGGTGCAAACATGGACCCAAAAATCCCCGCAGAAGATGTAGGGGAATCCCTGGACCCAAACAACTCAGAAGTGAGCGTAGACGGAGAAGATGGCGGCGAATAGCCTGCAGGCTGTTTCCTACCCTCCATTAATTATATTATCAACGACCCTCTTAAACCCCTCCCTATCCCTCCCTCTCTCTCCCTGCAATCCCTCCACGAATGCCTCCTAGCTCTTCTTTTCTTTTCTTTTCTTTTGCCGTATATTCAAATTGCACCGTCAGGGAAGCAGAGGATTGTGACAGAAGAAACGGAGGAAATAAGGGAAATGGAAAAAAAGAAAAGAATAAAGGAAGACCAGCCAAAGCCACCAACACAACAACAAAAGAAGCAAAAGGAGAGATAGATAGGGCACGTGAAGATTGAGGTTTGGTGTAGAGAGAAAAAACGGAAACCGTGACACCCTCCTCAATATATAGAAGGGGGGGAAAAAAAAAAGAAAAGGCTTTGAACAAAACAGAAAAACAAAAGAAATAAAAGAAAGAAATTAGTAGGCCGTTATTTCTATTGTTCTCCCATTTACTAATATATTTGTTGTGTGTGTGTCTCTGTGTTGTTGTTTGTTGTGGTAGGTAATTTTATTTTGGTCAAGCCGAAAATCTGTTCCTCCTTTCTTTCCCTTTAATTTCTGTTGTTGTTGTTGTTGTTGTTGGGGTGTAAAAAAAAAAAAATTTCTGTGTCATTCGTCGAGAGGGAGATTTAGAGAATGGTGACACATGGAAGAATCTGCAGCTTCCATTAGGACCCACCACCCAAGTTCCAACCTTTTACTGCCACGAGTCCACCCAGTGGATAATAGCAAATTAATTCCAGTTGTTGTTTAGCTTCTTTTCTTTCTCTTTCCTTCTCAGTCTCACCACCTAAAGCCTAACTGGTGTCTGGTCTGTTCGTTTTTTGAGACCCAGTAGTTGTTGTTCTTGTTACACCGCTAGTAGTAGTATTATTAGGAGCACTTTGTCATTCTTTCTTCTCCTTCTTCTTCTTCCAATCCTCGACACCTTTTGTTTTTATGGGTGTATGTATCAGGACAATCACGTTAAGTTTCAAAGATAGGAAAGAGAGCCTGCACCTTGTAGCCTTATCTCTTTATCTTGTCGGACTAAAAAGATGGGGTCTCTTTTCTTGATCTCTGAAAGTAAACAGATTTTTGGGGACGTGGAAGTTATAAAGACTAATAGCTTTTTTTGGGGGCATGACAAATCCAAAGAGACCAGACCACACGACGCTGTTGCATTCCCGCTGTATAGTGTGGAAAAAAGAAATTATAGAAAGATAAGGATAATATGAATGTAGGATCCACCCGGTTGGTATTGTAGATATCCAATATTTTTAACTATGGTAACAAAGATCTCATATTTGGTAACAATGTTTTGGTCATTAGATTTTGTAGTGGCACAATTATAAATGAATTATTCACAATGGCTGAAGAATAATTGTTTATGATTTTTCCTTTTCTTTCTGGTTTTCCTCTTGATATTGATATTGGGACCAACACGTAGATGTGAATCATGAATCGGGATTATTCCTCAAGTCCATACATAAGGAAAAACTAACAACTCAGAATCTTCAAGGTTGAAGATCCCGAAATTGAGGATAGGTTCCTCCAGTCTAATTAAGGTTGTTGGAGTAGTAGACCATCGAAAAACGATTGCTAGAAATTGAACTATTGACCTACCTAATGAGAGAATATTAGTCAAATTCCATCCAACTATAGGTCTCGAATTTAAATCCTAATAATATACAGAACCAAAAAAAGTACACTCAAACTCTCTGTTATTTGGATTAATAGCCTCCCGTCCCCCATCCTTGGGTTGTTCATGCTTTATGTTAGTGTTACCTCCTAGACATGATATGTCGTTTCGGACCGAATCCCACCATTTTTTAACTCCTAAACTATTCGATCGCAACAACTCTAAAATATCATGCTTTCTAATTGGTAATTCCTGCTAATTAAGAAACAGATGGACTCGGTGGAAACGTTTAACCGTTTAAATTAGTTCTACCCAGTGGAGGAATTACACTGTTATCTTCTTATCCAGATCAGAAGAGCTGCAGGCAGATGGTTCCATCAAAGTTACGTGGCTAAATTACATTAGTTGGGCTGACTAAGCTGATTATATTACAATCCCACCCTCATAAAATCTGAGAGGAGGGAGGGAGGGAGGCTAAAAAAGATGAAGATTACTGAAGGGTTAGGGTTGATTATGACACGAATAAGGTTACAGGAGTCGCTAAGGGACATAAAAAGGGTCAATTTTATTAATGTGATCGACCCAAAAAAAAAAAAAAGGGTCAATTTCTTTTTTCTTAACTGAAAAAGGGGTCAATTTCGTTGGTTAGCCTTTGAGGGTCGCCGCGTGATGTACGTGTGTCGACTTCTAGGCCACATGGAGTGTTCCCTCCAAAAATCTTATAATAGGGCCACACAGTCACACACTATGGTAAATGTTAATCCAACATTATATGGTTCCTATCATAACACATCTCCCTCCCCAACTTATACATATATTTGCATAATTTTGTAAACCCACCTCTTATTTCTCTCTCTTCCCAACTCTTTTAAGTCATAAGTGGTTGTTATCAAAGAATTGACTTTACTTCCATCTTATTGTAGAAGAAGTAATTAGAGATGTAATTCCAACGAAAGGAAGGAAGTAACTTGCACGACTAAAATATATTAATGAAGAGAGAATTACATTTCCACTTTTCCTTGCTGATGGGTTTGTTTCTTTGTTTTTTTTTCAAGTGCTGAGCTCCATTTTGGTAGATGCAATTTTTTTCCTTGGTACAGCGTATGAGGACAATATAGCATAATGACTTTAACTAACTCGACTTTCAATTTTACACCACGTATTCAATCTTTTCAAGATTTTGACCTCTTGCTAATATCATTTTTCCATCAAACTTCGGTTGGCTAGGTTTAGACTTGGCAAAACAGATTTCGACAAGCAACACAACGTGAACTCCATAAAGAATTGATAGGTATAAATCAGAGATTATATGAAAATTAGTAGGTCAAGTTGTGAGTTGACCAGCTAACCCGATGAGTATTAATTTATGCCTTGATATATTTAGAGTATGTATATTTTTTTAATTTAATACATAAATTATTTAATATTTAAGGCCAATATTATCAAAATTATCCAAAAATATTGTAATATTTGCTTTAAAATATTATTAGATTATAATTTTATATTTTTAAATTTTATTTAATATATGAAAATTTTCATTATAATTTTTCATTATTATATTATAATTTTTCGTTTTTTAATTTTATAATACTACTAGTAATTTAATTAAAAATAATAAAAATATGTAGAATATTATACACAATTTAGAAAGATAATAAATAATTTAAATAATATAAAAGAGTCTATTACTTCCTCTTCCATGTGTTCGAAAATTAATTTAATTTATCATTTTATTTGCATTATTTTGTAGCGGACTTTTGTATTAATAATAATTAATTTTAAAGAATAATTATATTTTATACTACTATACCGCATGTGAAACGCCCCGATCCGTATTTACCGTACACAGTAAACACATGCCGGAACTGTGACAACCCAACCAAAATCAAGCCCAGCATACAGTGTGTACAACAGTAACTCGGGCCCAACAGCCCAAAATAGGAAACATCATAAATAACAAAACCGGCCCAATGGCCCAATAATATCAATAAAATGCACAGCAGAAGACTTAATAACTCACAAAACACTGTATGCGACACAGATGCAAACTATGGATCCGAGCCCTGCCCAAGGGATGACGCTGCAGCCTGTCTGGAATGCATCAATCCTGTACCACAAATAATCCATCCTACGGGATGAAAGCCCGCAGGTGAGGGGTGAGTCCGAAGTGCTCACCGACGAAGGAAAGACAATCAATATGCACACTAAAATTACTCAAGTCGAAAACACAGGCTAAACAGCCCAACCAAAAGACTCGACCCAAAATCGGTCCAAGACCGAAAAGACTCAAATAAAACCAATTTCCAATTTTATCTTTTCCGGGCCCCGTCACAGATAAGCTAGAGGTCAGACCTGGTTATCAACATATTCCGGGTGCCAGACCAAATCCAGAGAATCCAGGGATCGATATCCCAAAAATAATCACGGGATAGACATCCCAAGCATAGACATGCTTATAACAAGAACCCAGGTCAAGGCCACCACGAAACAGTCTTAAACCATCGAGTCGTACCACTACTTATCTCGTGACAATTATATAATCGTCATCAAAATCGAATCGTAGGGATCGACATCCCCAACCAAAATACCGGGATAGACATCCCTATCCAAAATCAAGGATCGACATCCTTATCACAATTTATTAATTAATCCATTGTACTTATTCCAAAAGACACAGAAAATCAATACGGGGATAAACATCCCAAAAACCAACATGGGACAGACATCCCGACTACGATCACAAAAAATGCAACCAACAACAATGCAATAAACATCAAGCACAATAATCGAGTAATACAGGCACATATTGAAGGAAATCCATCCTCACCTTGGCCGATTACTCAACTCCGGAAATAATGACCGGTCCGACGCCGGCTCCTCGGGAAACTGCCCGATATCCAAACCTATACATCAAACAATATATACACATAAATGCACATAATCGGTATGCTATGATGCCAATACTGCGAAATAACCCATCCCGGTTCCTATCCGTTATTATTATCTTTTACCGAAAATATTTTACCGTACGTATATCCGAATATAATTTCGGTACCATACTTTAATTAAATCTCCTCTTAATTATTTTCATGAAGATATTTATCATATCTGAAACGCCCCGACCCGTATTTACCGTACACAGTAAACACGTGCCGGAACTGTGACAACCCAACCTAACATGACTCAACATACAGTGTGTACAACAACAACTCGGCCCCATCGGCCCAAAATAACATACAACATAAATAATAAATCCCGGCCCAATGGCCCAACAACTATAATAATATGCACAGCGGAAGACTTTAACCCACATAAACACTGTAAGCAACAACAATATGACCCTACGGCCCAATGGCAAATAACAGCACAGCGGAAGACTTAACGACTCACAATGACTCTGTATGCAACCCATGATGCAACTAATGGATCCGAGTCCTGTCCAAGGGATAACGCCGCAGCCTGTCTGGAATGCAATATACCTGAACCACAAATAACTCAACCTACGGGATGAAAGCCCGCAGGTGAGGGGTGAGTCCGAAGTGCCCACCGGGTAAACCCATAAGCAAATATACATATACAACACCGTAAACAATCCAAGTCACAACACAACAACTAACCAAGGTTCTCACGAACCTTAAATACACACTGGTGATTCTAGACACACTATTCCAATTTTATTATCAGGGCCCCTATCACAAGTTAAATGATGGCCGTCGCCTGGTAGTCAAGCTAGCTAGCCCGTGGACCCCTCCCCGGTACCTCCACGTAATAACTGGCACAGACAGGGAGCAGGCACCAACCACTAACTCTCCCCCAGTGCTCAAACAATAACAATAACTTGGTACAGACAGGGAGCAGGCACCAACCACTAACTCTCCCCCAGCACCATAATCTAAGACTACCATCTGGCTGTTCCAACATTTAACTGTGACTCGCTAGATGTCTAAGTGTATTCAATTTTATTATTTCCTTTTTCCTCGACTAATTACCACATCTCTATCATCCAACCATTATCTCATTATCCCGAGCAGGCTCGCAGCCTCTCCGCTCGTCTGGATAATAACCAATATCAAACTGTCATCACATCATAGTACCCTCGGTACTCAACTCACACAATTCTACGGTCAACAACAGCAACAGTCTTACTCATATCCACAATCCCAACATCATCAATTATGTCAACAGCAACAATAATTTCAACAACATCAACGGCAACAATTATCAACATAATTCATCACACAAGAACCATACACTACCACCAGGTATCATACCAGCAAGGTCACACATAGTCAACAACTCAACAGTAGCAATATTCTCAACAACAACGATGGCAACAATTATCAATCAAAAACATCTCAAAACAAATCATACTCAGCCACAAGGTATCATACGAGCAACATCGAACACAGTAAGCAAACAGCAACTTGATATCACGGGATGTAAATAAATATTTACTTAACCTCACCTTAGCCGATTACTCAACTCCGGAAATAATGACCGGTCCGACACCGGCTCCTCGGGAAACTGCCCGATATCCGAACCTATACAACAAAACCACATATATTCACATAAATGCACATAAGCGTATGTCATGATGCCAAACTACGAATTAATCCCATCCCGATTACTTATCCTTTATTATTTCCATTTATCGAAAATATTTATCCATACGTATATCCGAATATAATTTCGGTACCATACTTTAAATAAAACTCTTTCAAAATATATTTTTGTAAAATAATTATAATTATCCAAAATAATAATTACTATAATTTTCCAGAAAAATTAATAAGCTATTTATAATTTCTAGAAAATATATAGTATCTATCTTTTCTAATTATATATACAATTTAATTTTCCAACACCAAATATAATTAAATTTAATTTCCAAAATACATATTTATATACAGATAACAAAATCATAATTTTCCAGCAAAAATAATATACATATAAATTTCCAGAAATTAATTCCAAGTTACATATATATTTTTTTCCAATTTAATAATAGTTTCCAAAACATAACTTAATTATTTAACCAAGTAAATATATTTATATTTTAATAAAAATTCCAGAATCAAATCGTCCATAATTTTCTCAAAATAACTATATAATTTTTTTTTCCAAAATATATATCAGATTATTAATAAATATATATATATTATTATTATTATTTATTTTTTTTTTAACTGGACTGGGCCTAAACAGTGCTGGATCAGGCCATGCACAGTGCCTAGCCCAGGCCCCAAATAGGAGCCCAGGAGCGGCCCACGTGCAGGCCCAGAGGTCCGGCCCAGCAGCCCAAGCCCAGTGAATACCAACTAGCCCAAAATAATAAGCCCACACAAATGCTCAAGCCCAACACAATAACCCACACAACTCACACAGCCCATTCTCGCGACCCGGATGAGGCGTCGGGTCAAACCCGACCCACGGTCACGACCCGACGGCTGAAACGGGTCGTCTTCAACCTTTGCTCACCTCGTGTGGGCCGACGGCGGTGGCGGGAGAAAGAACGGCTGCGAGGCGAGGCTGCGTGCGAGCAGGCGGCAACGTTGGAGCGGTCGGCAGCGTGCGTCCTGCAGCATCAAGCGAAGAGGAGGAGGAGGCTCAGCTCGTGACTGGCCGTGGCTTGCGAGCTCCTCTCCGGCGGTCCGGCGGTCGTTGCAGATCGAGGGGGACTGAGCGGTGCCGACGAGCAGCGGCAAGGGGTGCGGCGGTTTGGTCGTGTCGGCTCGAGGAGGACAGCGACGACTCGTCCTCAGCGACGGTGGCAGGCGAGGAGGTGAAAGGAGAGGACGGTGGCCGGCGCTGCACTCGGTGGCTCCTTCCCTTTTTTTCTTTTTTTTTTCTTTTTTTTTCTCTTTTCTCTCCGTTTCTCTTTTTCTCTCTATTTTTCTTTTTCTCTCTATTTTTCTTCTTTCTTTCTTTCTTCTCTTTTTTTTTCTTTTTTTTTCCTCTTCTTCCCTTCCTGGTTCCTTCCCACCGGTTTAAGCTTTTGATCAGTTTTTTTTTTTTTTAATACTATTAGACTTGTGATCTCCAAATAATGCAAATTCGTCTGTATTACGGGCGAGTCCGATCCGGACCAGAAAATAACCGATACCTCCTTAGTTATTTTCCGATGTGATTTTCCGGGAATTTCCGAAACCCGAAAAATACCAACTTAGTTCCGAAAAATCCACGGAAAAATCACAAGCGCGGGAAAACACTCGGATTCGAAAAACGATTCCCGATTTACCTTGAATTAATTACCCAAGATTAATTCTACAGTAAATCGCGGTGAAACAATTTCTACAGTCCCGGTAAAAATCAAAAATTTACCCGGGCTGTTACAGTCTACCCACCTTAAAAAGAATTTCGTCCCCGAAATTCCGTCTTATCCGTGGGTCCTACCACGATAAGCTTCTGGCACACTCTGCCAGGTGTCCAACCACAACATGAGATACCGCTTATACCCTTAAGCGACATCTCATCCGCTTATAAATACCAATCCTCACAGCTGAGTCATTCATTCTCAGCCATGGACTCTCCACTTCGTTCTCGAACGACCTCAGACTCCGAGAACAACAGCTACATTGGTGGCAAGGCTTTCCCGACAAGCTCCGATGAAGAGCCTCCAAAGAAACGATTCAAGTCCAACATCATCGGTCTGGAGGAGCACATGGTGGTCTCCCCAAAACGACGGAAGAAGCGTACCGGAAAGAAAGCTGAAGACAAGAAAGGGAAGGCGGTAGCTGAAAGCAGCACTCCGCAACAGAAGTTGACGCAGCTGAACGTCTCCCTGAGGAAAGTCAGCTCGGCGGTGGCACAGATCGAACTGGCATGCATGGAGCTCTTCCCACACTTAAGGAACGTTCAACAGCTTGTAAAAGATCTCGAGAAGCAAATAGCTCCTTAGAGCACTTCTTCTCTGTTGTAACTCCTTTATTAAAATAAATAAAATGAGTTTCCTTTTAAATCAAAATTCTCTTATGTTAAGAAATCTTATGTCAAATGGAAAAATAAAACGTCTCAAGGTAAAACAA
>JAKUCV010004929.1:196127-217827 GCA_028386065.3 Turnera subulata
TCTTACTCATATCCACAATCCCAACATCATCAATTATGTCAACAGCAACAATAATTTCAACAACATCAACGGCAACAATTATCAACATAATTCATCACACAAGAACCATACACTACCACCAGGTATCATACCAGCAAGGTCACACATAGTCAACAACTCAACAGTAGCAATATTCTCAACAACAACGATGGCAACAATTATCAATCAAAAACATCTCAAAACAAATCATACTCAGCCACAAGGTATCATACGAGCAACATCGAACACAGTAAGCAAACAGCAACTTGATATCACGGGATGTAAATAAATATTTACTTAACCTCACCTTAGCCGATTACTCAACTCCGGAAATAATGACCGGTCCGACACCGGCTCCTCGGGAAACTGCCCGATATCCGAACCTATATAACAAAACCACATATATTCACATAAATGCACATAAGCGTATGTCATGATGCCAAACTACGAATTAATCCCATCCCGATTACTTATCCTTTATTATTTCCATTTATCGAAAATATTTATCCATACGTATATCCGAATATAATTTCGGTACCATACTTTAAATAAAACTCTTTCAAAATATATTTTTGTAAAATAATTATAATTATCCAAAATAATAATTACTATAATTTTCCAGAAAAATTAATAAGCTATTTATAATTTCTAGAAAATATATAGTATCTATCTTTTCTAATTATATATACAATTTAATTTTCCAATACCAAATATAATTAAATTTAATTTCCAAAATACATATTTATATACAGATAACAAAATCATAATTTTCCAGCAAAAATAATATACATATAAATTTCCAGAAATTAATTCCAAGTTACATATATATATTTTTCCAATTTAATAATAGTTTCCAAAACATAACTTAATTATTTAACCAAGTAAATATATTTATATTTTAATAAAAATTCCAGAATCAAATCGTCCATAATTTTCTCAAAATAACTATATAATTTTTTTTTCCAAAATATATATCAGATTATTAATAAATATATATATATTATTATTATTATTTATTTTTTTTTTAACTGGACTGGGCCTAAACAGTGCTGGATCAGGCCATGCACAGTGCCTAGCCCAGACCCCAAATAGGAGCCCAGGAGCGGCCCACGTGCAGGCCCAGAGGTCCGGCCCAGCAGCCCAAGCCCAGTGAATACCAACTAGCCCAAAATAATAAGCCCACACAAATGCTCAAGCCCAACACAATAACCCACAACTCACACAGCCCATTCTCGCGACCCGGATGAGGCGTCGGGTCAAACCCGACCCACGGTCACGACCCGACGGCTGAAACGGGTCGTCTTCAACCTTTGCTCACCTCGTGTGGGCCGACGGCGGTGGCGGGAGAAAGAACGGCTGCGAGGCGAGGCTGCGTGCGAGCAGGCGGCAACGTTGGAGCGGTCGGCAGCGTGCAGGTCCGGCGGTCGTTGCAGATCGAGGGGGACTGAGCGGTGCCGACGAGCAGCGGCAAGGGGTGCGGCGGTTTGGTCGTGTCGGCTCGAGGAGGACGGCGACGACTCGTCCTCAGCGACGGTGGCAGGCGAGGAGGTGAAAGGAGAGGACGGTGGCCGGCGCTGCACTCGGTGGCTCCTTCCCTTTTTTTCTTTTTTTTTCTTTTTTTTTTCTCTTTTCTCTCCGTTTCTCTTTTTCTCTCTATTTTTCTTTTTCTCTCTATTTTTCTTCTTTCTTTCTTTCTTCTCTTTTTTTTTCTTTTTCTTTTCCTCTTCTTCCCTTCCTGGTTCCTTCCCACCGGTTTAAGCTTTTAATCAGTTTTTTTTTTTTTTTACTATTAGACTTGTGATCTCCAAATAATGCAAATTCGTCTGTATTACGGGCGAGTCCGATCCGGACCAGAAAATAACCGATACCTCCTTAGTTATTTTCCGATGTGATTTTCCGGGAATTTCCGAAACCCGAAAAATACCAACTTAGTTCCGAAAAATCCACGGAAAAATCACAAGCGCGGGAAAACACTCGGATTCGAAAAACGATTCCCGATTTACCTTGAATTAATTACCCAAGATTAATTCTACAGTAAATCGCGGTGAAACAATTTCTACAGTCCCGGTAAAAATCAAAAATTTACCCGGGCTGTTACAATATCCAAAAATATAATTATCATAACTTTTCTAGGAAGATATATATATAGGTATATATATACATTTTCAAAATTATTTACTCAAGTAATTATACTTTTCCGAAAATATAACTACCATAATATAATTACCAATTGTTATTATTTAACAAAAATTATATATACAATAATCATATGCTATATATTATTTCTCAGAAAGTATATAATCAAAAGAAACCGATTTCTGAAAACAAATATAATTTTATAAATATACATATATTTTCTAAAGGCAAAACTCATTAAAAGAACAATTATATAACAACATAATTATATATTTTCGGAAATATTAACTATGTAATGTATATATTTATTTCCAGAAAAATATCCCTTTTCGTTTTTATTTATTTTTTAGAATATAATTGTGTATATATATATATATACTATTATTTTTTTTTACTGGATTGGCCATGAACAGTAAGCCCATGCCCAGCCCAAGTCCAACCTAACAACCCATCAGATCCCAAAAGCCCAACACAATACCCGGGTCAAGTCCATAGCTACCGGGTCGACTCGCCCGTGACCCATCCTAACCGAGTCGTCAACACCAGCAGCTCACCTTGTGCAGACATGACGGTGCGACGACGAGGCACGAGGCAGGACAACCGGCGAGGCGAGGTGACGCAAACGAGGCGTCGAGCTGGCGGCGGCATGGCGTGGTCGTGGCGGCGAGGGAAGCGACGGTGGTGGACTGTTGTCGGCGGCAGCGGTGACGAGGTGGTTGTCGCGACAGGGAGGAGTCCGAGTGGGGGCCGGCTACGGCGAACTCGATCTGTCGGGTTCATGGCTGGCGGCTGCAGGACTCAGAAGGCGTCGCGGGGAGAAGACGAAGGCGGCTGGGTCGCGGCGACAAGGTGGTCGTTGGTGGCCGGCGCAACTCTTCCCCTCCCCTTCTCTTTTTTTTTTCTCTTTTTCCTTCCCGATTCCATTTTTTCCTCTCTTCTCTTTTTTTCCTCTTTCACTCATTTTCTTTCTCTTTTTTTTTTCTGTTTCAGTTTCTTTTTTCTTCATTTTTTTCTCTCCCTCTCTCTTTTTTATTTCTTTCTTCTTCTTTCTTTTTTTTCCTCTCTTTTTTTTCTCTTCTTTCTTTTCTCTTTTTTTTTTTTCCTCTTCTCTTCCTCCCCCCTTCCTCTTCACCGGCTTTTAAACTGTTTTTTTTTCTTTTACTATACAACATGTGAACCGTCAATAATGCAATTGTCTGGAGCGAGTCCGGTCTGGACTAGAAAATAACTGATACCCCCTTAGTTATTTTCCGGTGTGATTTTTCTGAGAATTCCGGGACCCGAAAAATACCAACTTAGGCCCAAAAAATCCACAGAAAAATCACGAGCGCGGGAAAACTCTCGGTGTCGAAAAACGACGCCCGATTTACCTTGAATTAATTACCCAAGATTAATTAAATAGTAAATCACGGTAAAAAGACTTTTACAGTCCCGGTAAAAATCAAAAATTTTACCCGGGCTGTTACAGTCTACCCACCTTAAAAAGAATTTCGTCCTCGAAATTCCGTCTTATCCGTGGGTCCTACCACGATAAGCTTCTGGCACACTCTGCCCGGTGTCCAAACTCAACCCGATATGTCGCTTATACCCTTAAGCGACATCTCGCCCTCTTATAAGTACCAAACCTCATAACTGAGACACTCACTCTCAGCCATGGACTCTCCACTCCGATCTCGAACTACCTCAGACTCTGAGAACAACAGCTACATCGGTGGCACTGCCTTCCCGACAAGCTCTGGTGAAGAACCTCCCAAGAAGCGGTTCAAAACCAACATCATCAGCCTGAAGGAACACATGGTCGTCTCCCCAAAACGACGGAAGAAGCGTGCCCTCAAGAAAGCTGAAGATCGAAAGGGCAAGGCGACGGCTGAAAGCAGCACTCTACAATAGACGCTGACGCAGCTGAACGTCTCACTGAAGAAGATCAGCTCGGCGGTGGCGCAGATCGAACTGGCGTGCGCGGAACTCTTCCCTCACATGAAAACCGTCTAAAAACTTGTAAAAGATCTAGAGAAGCAAGTAACTCAATAGAGTACTTCTTCCCCATTTGTAAAACTATTATAAAATAAATAAAATAAGTTTCTTTTTTTAAATCAAAAACTCTTGTTAAATGGTGAAAACTCATGCTAACAGAAAAATAAAATAAAAAAAAACATCACAAAGCAAAAAAAAATCAACAATAAGAATATAAAATCAAATATAAATAAATTAAAAATTAAATCTCGTTTAACCAAAACCAAAATATAAAGAAGTTAAAACAAAACACGTTTTCATGATCGGTGCTCGTATCGGACGTAAACACCCTCGAACCCAAGAAACGTAACGTACACAGCTAACGGTGACGTCGGTTCCCACGTGAAAAAGACGTCCGTTAACTCGCACGGTGATGATAACGACAACATCCTGTGTCCCTCGAATGAAACGTACTCACTTGTCTGCAAATTCCGCATGAGCCAAAAACGTTTGTCAAGTCTCGTATCCCTCCACGGTGTCCAAACAGCTGTAAACTTGTCGCACATGCGCTCTACTCGAGGTATGGTCCCATCAGTCTAGCCTCAACGGTCACGAATGTATGTGATAAAAGATGCAAGAAAATATAGTAAGACCATGGAAAGAAAAGACAAAGTAGCCAGAGCGAAAGAAAATCATAAGATGGAAAAAGGCTGAAAAACTCTAGCATTGTAACCCGAAAAACGTATAAAGTAACAAAGCAGTAAATGAAGCAACGACAAGTTTTCAAAAAGCAAATCTTGAAAATCGAAAACAGTAATCACGCTCCCCATATGAGTATAAAAGAAACGGAGCGATGAAGAACAAATCTTCAAAAGCATTTTAAGGCAAACAAACGCTCAGAAGAACAAAACCACAACGCCCAAAAACAAAATACCCACTCGTCCAAACACGATGCCTGCTCCATCATCCGTTTTCTTCGTCGAAGGTACCAACCTACGCAGAAGGAACCGATTGGCCTATAGCATGGTCAACGAACGTGCTGAAGAGCTACCGAACGAGCTCGGCAGGATGCCGCGTCTGGTCTTCGTCGACGAACTCTACTCATCCAGATTCTTCATCACTCCCATGGAAGAGACGTTCTTCCTGGAGGACCATGGCACTCTGAGGACCTCCTACTACGGCTCAGCAAACTCCATCATGTTCTTCATCTCCGAAAGGCTTCAGGAGTTCAACCTGGAGTCCACTTGCCATACCCTGGAGCAAGGTACCTACTACCAACTCTCGATGACGGCCCAGAGCATGCCCAAAGTAACTCGTCTGCCCGTAACTTGGCCAAAGGCTCGACTACTGGTGTGGAACTGCAGAGGAGTCGCAAGGCGTTCCCAGGAGTTCTCGCGTACTTTGAGGGACCTGAAGAACCAATACAAACCAAACATGGTTCTTCTAACTGAGACCCAGTGGCAACCTCAAGACGATCACGGTCTCATCCCACTCCGGTTCCCCCAAGCAAACCGGTTCGAGCTTCCCGGCCAGAACAACGCAGGTGGCATGTGGTTCTCGTGGAGCGACAGCATCCAAGTCAACATCAACAACGACCCCACCAACTTCAGGGTCAACGTCGTTCCAAGGCGATGAATGTATTTTTATTTTTATAAAATATCAATGTAATATCTCTGTTTGTAATCAAAATATTAATATTATCAATAATATTTATATTTCCGCTTATCTATGGCATCATTTACCTCTTATGTGTATGTTCTGCAACAGCTGGCGTCCCTTGACTGGATCCATAATGCACTAACTAAAATGATAAAAAATAATAAACAAATGGAGCGAACTATGCAAACAAGAACAACAAACACACATAGACTGCCCAACAAGACCTAACGCCCGCTCCGCTACCAAAATGAAACACCCCGACCCGTATTTACCGTACACAGTAAACACGTGCCGGAACTGTGACAACCCAACCAAAATCAAGCCCAGCATACAGTGTGTACAACAGTAACTCGGGCCCAACAGCCCAAAATAGGAAACATCATAAATAACAAAACCGGCCCAATGGCCCAATAATATCAATAAAATGCACAGCGGAAGACTTAATAACTCACAAAACACTGTATGCGACACAGATGCAAACTATGGATCCGAGCCCTGCCCAAGGGATGACGCTGCAGCCTGTCTGGAATGCATCAATCCTGTACCACAAATAATCCATCCTACGGGATGAAAGCCCGCAGGTGAGGGGTGAGTCCGAAGTGCTCACCGACGAAGGAAAGACAATCAATATGCACACTAAAATTACTCAAGTCGAAAACACAGGCTAAACAGCCCAACCAAAAGACTCGACCCAAAATCGGTCCAAGACCGAAAAGACTCAAATAAAACCAATTTCCAATTTTATCTTTTCCGGGCCCCGTCACGGATAAGCTAGAGGTCAGACCTGGTTATCAACACATTCCGGGTGCCAGACCAAATCCAGAGAATCCAGGGATCGACATCCCAAAAATAATCACGGGATAGACATCCCAAGCATAGACATGCTTATAACAAGAACCCAGGACAAGGCCACCACGAAACAGTCTTAAACCATCGAGTCGTACCACTACTTATCTCGTGACAATTATATAATCGTCATCAAAATCGAATCGTAGGGATCGACATCCCCAACCAAAATACCGGGATAGACATCCCTATCCAAAATCAAGGATCGACATCCTTATCACAATTTATTAATTAATCCATTATACTTATTCCAAAAGACGCAGAAAATCAATACGGGGATAAACATCCCAAAAACCAACATGGGATAGACATCCCGACCACGATCACAACAAATGCAACCAACAACAATGCAATAAACATCAAGCACAATAATCGAGTAATACAGGCACATATTGAAGGAAATCCATCCTCACCTTGGCCGATTACTCAACTCCGGAAACAATGACCTGTCCGACGCCGGCTCCTCGGGAAACTGCCCGATATCCAAACCTATACATCAAAACAATATATACACATAAATGCACATAATCGGTATGCTATTATGCCAATACTGCGAAATAACCCATCCCGGTTCCTATCCGTTATTATTATCTTTTACCGAAAATATTTTACCGTACGTATATCCAAATATAATTTCGGTACCATACTTTAATTAAATCTCCTCTTAATTATTTTCATGAAGATATTTATCATTTCCAAAAATATAATTATCATAACTTTTCTAGGAAGATATATATATATAGGTATATATATACATTTCCAAAATTATTTACTCAAGTAATTATACTTTTCCGAAAATATAACTACCATAATATAATTACCAATTGTTATTATTTAACAAAAATTATATATACAATAATCATATGCTATATATTATTTCCCAGGAAGTATATAATCAAAAGAAACCAATTTCTGAAAACAAATATAATTTTATAAATATACATATATTTTCTAAAGGAAAAACTCATTAAAAGAACAATTATATAACAACATAATTATATATTTTCGGAAATATTAACTATGTAATGTATATATTTATTTCCAGAAAAATATCCCTTTTCGTTTTTATTTATTTTTTTTAGAATATAATTGTGTATATATATATACTATTATTTCTTTTTTTTTTTTACTGGACTGGGCCATGAACAGTAAGCCCATGCCCAGCCCAAGTCCAACCTAACAACCCATCAGATCCCAAAAGCCCAACACAATACCCGGGTCAAGTCCATAGCTACCGGGTCGACCCGCCTGTGACCCATCCTAACAGGTTCGTTGTAACAGCCCCGGTAATTTTTTATGTTTTTACCGTCACCGTAATAATTTATTTACAGTTAATTACTATTAAAATTAATCTTGAATAATTAATTAACGGTAATTTACGCTTCGGAATCCGAAACCGAGCCCTGTCCCACGCTCGGGATTTTTCTGCGGATTTTCCGGACCAAAGTTGGAATTTTTCGGGTCCAGGAATGTCAAGTCAAGGGGGGTACATTAATTATTTTCTGGTCCGGACAGAACCCGGCTCACATGCTGCACAGTGAGGGGGCTGCAGCCGCCATTCACTGTGAGGCATGTGAATGGCCAGTATTCTGCATGATTGGGTTTCACTGTGTTCTTCATTATTACACACCGCCGTCGCTGCCGACGCTCCACTGGAACCAGCCGCCACCCCATTCCTTCTCCTCCCTGCTGCGTCGCCATCGCCTCCTGCAGATCGACGCCGACGCCTCTCCGTCACGCTTCTCCTCCTCGCGAGCTCGACGACCGCCGCCACCCTCGCCTTGTGTTTCTTCTTCGCTGCAGCCGCCGGCGACGAGGCCACACGAGTCCTCCCTTCCTGCTGCAGCCGACGAACGCCACGACGAGTAGCCGCCGCCTGTGCCGTCATCAGCCCCGCCACGTCGTACGCCGCCTGCAGCACACCAAGGTGAGCTGCGACCCGTTTCACACGACGGGTTGTGACTTCGGGTCGGGCTGACCCGTCGTCACAACCGGGTAGTAGCTTGGGAATGGGTGACTTGGGCCCTAGATCTTGGGCTGATTAGCTTGGGGTTTTGGGATTGGGCTTGGACTTGGCCCAGTCCGAAATAAATAAAAAAAAAAAAGATAATATATAATTCTGGAATAGATTAAAAAAATTCTGGAAAAAAAGGAATTAATTGGAAAAAAATAATAATAAGGGATATAACTTAGGAAAGTAGTATATTAGAAATTAAGTAGATATAAATTGGGAATAAATAGTGTATAAATGTGATAAAACAAAAGTAGGGTAAATAAATTGAGGAGAAAATTACGGGAGATAATAATGGAAATTAAATAAAAAAAATATATATTAGAATGTTTGAATAATTTGGAAAAATAGATGGAGGGAGTAATACCAAATAGGTATGGTACCAGGATAATATCCGGAAGCAAGTATAGAAATAAGAATAGTATTACTTTGACATTTACGAATAAACGGTGAATTGTGACGGGAATAGGAGATAACCCGGGGAAGTAACCGAGACGAGTCAGTATTTAACTTTCGTAAATACAGTAGTAGCATGACATTGCATACCACTTATATGTGCATATTATTTGTTGATATAGGAGTTGATACCGAGCTGATACCTGAGGAGCCGGATTTGGAGTCAGTTGGACAGTACCAGACTTGATATCGGCTAAGGTGAGGATAGATAAACCCTGATATGTGCCCGTAATGCTGTGCTTGTTCCTTAGTTGCTTGTGTAATCTGTTGCTAAGTTGATCTGCTAGAATAATTGTTGTCTGATATATGATTGCTATGGAATAATTGATGTTGTTGATGGTATGTGATAGAATTGTGTGTTGTATTGGAAATATTGTTGAGCTGTTTTATGTGAAAGATTGATGATATGAGATTGTTGATTGAGTGAGAGTTGGGATTAATCTGAGGTAATTGAAAATGGGTAAATGATGAAAGAGTAAAAGAAATTGAACAGGAATTTGAGATGATGATATATTTGTCACTTGGAAAGTAGTGGTACGACTAGATGGTTAGAGACTAGTTCTGTGGTGTCTTGCCAGAGGGTTTGTTGGTTGGGGTGTTGACCCCGGATTTGAGTTATTGGGATGTTGATCCCGGATTTGTGATATTGGGGTGTTGACCCCGGATTTGAGATATGGGGATGTTGATCCCGGATTGTGGTGGGGCCTGGCATCCAGAATTAGTTAATAACCAGGTACGACCCTAGCTTGTCCAGTGACGGGGCCCGGAAGATAAAATTGGTAATAAGAAAATAATTAAGCATTCTTTTGGTCTTGGTATAAATGTTATAGTGTTTTCCTTGTGTCGTGATTGTCTGTGCTTATTGTTGTGATTGTCGTGATTATTTCGAAAGTATTATGGTTGAATATATCTTTGTTTATCTTTCGTCGGTGAGCGCTTCGGACTCACCCCTCGCCTGCGGGGTTTCATCCCGTAGGTTTGGTTGATCGTAGTTCAGGTACGATGTTCGTTGGCTGCTGCTTACTACTCCACCTGACCCGGATCCATACACCGCTGCATCTGCATTTTAGTCTTCCGCTGCTTATCTTTCTAGTGTGTTTTGCTATTGTTGTTGTATTATATCTGTTGTGGATTAATTTGGAGTGTATGATTTGAATAATGGCCCCCGAGATCGGGAGATGAATATTGTATTTGAGGTTTGCTTGTATTGTATATCACGTTGTATGAACTGTCTGCTTCAGTAGTAGAACAGTTCCGGCACGTGTTTACCCTGTACGGTAAATACGGGTCGGGGCGCTTCATTCGTCAACACCAGCAGCTCACCTAGTGCAGACATGACGGTGCGACGACGAGGCACGCGGCAGGACAACCGGCGAGGCGAGGCGACGCAAACGAGGCGTCGAGCTGGCGGCGGCATAGCGTGGTCGTGGCGGCGAGGGAAGCGAGGGTGGTGGACTGCTGTCGGCGACAGCGGTGACGAGGTGGTTGTCGCGACAGGGAGGAGTCCGAGTGGGGGCCGGCTACGGCGAACTCGATCTGTCGGGTTCATGGCTGGCGGCTGCAGGACTAGGACGGCGTCACGGTGAGAAGACGAAGGCGGCTGGGTCGCGACGACAAGGTGGTCGTTGGTGGCCGGTGCAGCTCTTCCCCTCCCCTTCTCTTTTTTTTTCTTTTCTCTTTTTCCTTCCCGATTCCATTTTTTCCTCTCTTCTCTTTTTTTCCTTTTTCACTCATTTTCTTTCTCTTTTTTTTTTTCTGTTTCAGTTTCTTTTTTCTTCATTTTTCTCTCTCCCTCTCTCATTTTTCTTTCTTTCTTCTTCTTTCTTTTTTTTCCTTTCTTTTTTTTCTCTTCTTTCTTTTCTCTTTTTTTTTCCTCTTCTCTTCCTCCCCCCTTCCTCTTCACCGGCTTTTAAACTGTTTTTTTTTCTTTTACTATACAACATGTGAACCGTCAATAATGCAATTGTCTGGAGCGAGTCCGGTCCGGACCAGAAAATAACCGATACCCCCTTAGTTATTTTCCGGTGTGATTTTTCTGAGAATTCCGGGACCCAAAAAATACCAACTTAGGCCCGAAAAATCCACGGAAAAATCACCAGCGCGGGAAAACTCTCGGTTTCGAAAAACGACGCCCGATTTACCTTGAATTAATTACCCAAGATTAATTCAACAGTAAATCACGGTAAAAAGACTTTTACAATCCCGGTAAAAATAAAAAATTTTACCCGGGCTGTTACAGCATGCACCTATAAAAAAAACTAGTTTTAATTAAAGGATGAGTATTAATTTGACGAGTGTCCAGGATTTACCAAAAGCCTAAGCCTATGCATTTTTGTTTTCTTCTCTTTGAATTTGATTTTTCTCGCTGAACAAATATTTTCCGTTATTACTTAATCCAGTGATAAAGACAACTAGTAATACTTGTTTCAAGGATTAACTTGATTTGGTATTCTCTTTGAATTTGATTTTTCTCGCTGAACAAATATTTTCCGCTATTACTTAATCCAGTGATGAAGACAACTAGTAATACTTGTTTCAAAGATTAACTTGAATTGGTATTTGTTGTTCTTGTTTCGGGAGGTGACAATCAACTCTTGTTTGTGAGAACCGCAAGAGTATGGTTGTGCGATGAGGTAAAAAAACCTAATCATTATTACTAAATTATGGTGCGAAATCAGAAAGTTAAAAATTAGGTATTAAAATCAAAGGTAACGCAAATTGAGGGGTGAGAGAATAATTTTAAAATTGTTGTGGAGATGCGGGGTATCGATCCCCGTACCTCTCGCATGCTAAGCGAGCACTCTACCATCTGAGCTACATCCCCTTCGTGGTATATTATTTCTTTCCTTAATAATTTAGTTAATTGTATCATCAAGTCCATTTTCAATATGTCGCGATCACTCCGGCCCATTAACACCCTTACCATCTTTCAATATCTTTCAATCCTATCTTAGTGTAGATTTTTTTAAAGCGGGTTAGTCTCACAAATTCACATGGAGAGGCATTGTATGCTAAAATCTATATGACAAACAGCCCTGGTAAAAATTGTAGATGGTGGAGGTGCTCTAAAATGTCAAAGTTTTAAAGCTTATAGTGTTTATATTTTTTTGTTTTATTTTTTTTCAAAAAAATAGTTTATTAGAATTTTTATAATATGACCTTTGTAGTGTGCTTAATTTAAAATTTTATTTTATCTTAAAAAATTTTATTGCCCTCTTATTTATTTGAAATCAATGAGTTCTTTTATTATATTCCTATGGTTTTTTTATTTATTTCACATAAAAAAATTATTTTGACTGATATTGAACTTGAAATTATTGTAGGTTTTTTTTAATTAATTATATCAAAAATACATGCCATTAAAGTTGGACAGCGGAGGTTCTTTAAATGGAGGTGTTTCTGTTTTCAACTTTCATCCAATTTTTCCACTATATGTCCCTTAGCTTAGTATTAATTTAACAACAAGCACCCTCTCTCACTCTTTCTTACCTCTTTTGGATTTTGTATTCATTTCAATCTCATCATGCTCTAGGTAATGATCTACATTTGTAGGTTGTTTTTTCTTTTATTTTTGGATATTGTTTTGTGGAACTACAATGCAATTTCCCAAAAAAATGTTAAGTTACAGTATCCAATCTAGTATCAAATACCCTCAAATGGAAAAAATATTTCCTTTTGTATTTTAACAAGCAAAAGAGATATTAATTTTCTTTTGGTATCAAAGATATTAACTTGTTGTTTACATATATACAAGTCCACCATGTAACTTTTAGCTTTTAAAAGCTTATAATATGCATTATAGACCGTGAGATATTTTTGGTGCTAGCTTATATCTGAAGATTATTTTTATGAAAATACTGGTTGATAGTCAATTTAGCTTTTTTTTCGGTGCCTAATAATTATAACTCCATAGATGCTCCGATGCCTAATTAAGTCAATAATCAATATTCTCTAAACCAATGTGGGGTTGCAGATTCCTAGTTTGCAGAGCCAAGTCAATCCTTCAACTTGGCACTAAGCACTCCCCATTAATCAATATGGTAAAATTAACTTCGTTTAAGAACCAAGCCTCTTTTACACATTTTGTCAAACAGGGCTATTTGGCAAGCAGCATCCGACATGCCTTGGACGTCCTTACTCGAGCCCATGAACCACAGCACTGTAAGAAACACACATCAGGAAGAAAAATCCTGAGGTCCTCTATTAACTTTTGTCAGTCTAAAACCGTCCTCCAAATTTCCCGATTGACAATATCCATTAATCAAAATATTATAACCATAAATTTTATATAGGCCTTACTGTTCTTCACAACCATACCCAATCCCTTACATGTAAGTAAGACTGACGGGGAGAATGCATCATTCCTGTTCACTGCAATCTGCATTCTAATGCGAGTCCAAAGGAAAAACGGGCGGCATTTCTTAACAATACTACATGTGTAGCACAATGGCATTTTCAACCGTTAGTGGGTTTTGACGTGGGCTCGATTCACAGTTGGGTTGGGTTGGGTTGGGTTATTTGACTAGAATAAGGTTCATTAACTAACAAGTAGGCCTTAAAACCCTGTTTCTCACTATCGTCCTTAAAAAATCGTTACAGACAGTCGGCATTTTTAATCATCCATAGAGGGTCGGGTTATGCTTTATCTAAAACACTGGATGGCATCGGACAAGAACCCCGATTCCGTTTCGTATAGAAACAAGCTGAAATTCAATGAAAAAAGCTTCCTGTAATTAGCTGAAAGGACGACAAACAAATTGGACTTAATTGGCACTTGAAACCTTGAATTGCGTTGGAAAATCACTTTGATTGAAACTACGAATTAAGTTGGGAAATGCACAAGATGGTGTGTTGTTGTTTTCTGACACATGCCATAACAAGGAAATCAGATCTCCATCGTGTTAAAGCCAGCCTTGGAAGCCTGTTTCTCTACTTTTTGGGTGAGAACATATATATTGATGGTACAGATTGATATCACACACAGGCCATAAAAGGCACAGATTGTTGTCATGAGACATATATATTGATGGTACTTAAAAGAGGCGGGCTTGATTGTGATGGGGGAAATTCAAACATAAACAGCTTAAAAGATGGAAGCCTCCTAGCTAGGTAGCTAAGTAGATTGCCATAACGAAATCAACAAATACATATATAAATCCTCAAATAATGTTGGACACCCACATCGGAGCTGGCTGAATCCTGTTGAAGTCACTTCCGACTGAATTAACATTTTCATGCCGAGGCAAACGCTGCATGACATCTTCCTTGGTGTTTATCTAAACGGTCATGGGAGGTTGGAGGAGATGTTTCTCAGTTACAGAGCTGTGGTGGTGGGTGATAGCAGCGAAGAGGAGCTTTCCGTGCTGCCACGTCACACAGAGGTTGTTGTGATTGGGGGTAATAATCGCACCAAATCGGTGCTCGTGGGCCTTCAAGGGTGGTCTAGAAGGCCGTTGGGCTACGCGGATGGCGTGGGCTGGTAATTTATTCCTCTGGAAATCTCCCGAGTATTTTAGGAGAGATTGGATTGGTTTTTGGGCTGATTAAATCGTTTGCAATGTCCTTTTGAAAAAAGATCGTGGTTGTAAATCTGGAGACTTTTACACCAAAGATCATATGATTGAGAAGCCTTCCTTTGTTCCTAGTCCTATATCTTATTTCCACTTTGCCGTTGTCCTGGTGGTGGTTGGCTATATTATGTACAATCTATGTTCAAGATTTAGATGATGCGTACACTTTTATTCTCTGGGCATGTAATATGTTAGTGACTTTTTGATGATCAAAACGAAAGTTAAAATAGGCCATATTAGCGGCATATCCAAGCCACAAAGACAGCCCGCGAGTGGCCAAGTAAAATAGTAAGATCCCAATTGGCCAAAAGAAAGAGCATGATTGACAAGCTTCCCTTTTTTTTTTTTTGTTTCCTTCATAAAATACGCATCATTTATATCATTATTGTCACTTCGGTTTAGGTTTCAGATTCCTAATTATAGTATCTTACACTAGAGACATCCAAACTAGCTTGCCCATGCATCATAGTCTCGGAAATCATTAGTTTGTGGGTCTAACAATCATCGTCGCGATTACATCATAGACATAGACACTTGACTCGCAGCATCACGTCAATAGTAAAGCGCTTTGCACAATATATACCACCATCCCCGACAGTCATGATTGGGTAGCTACACACTCCTTAATTTGTATTATATAATGGCAACGTCAACACATTTTCATGTTTTTCTCTACCTTCCCATTTCAATAATGTTTGCAACTTCTATGCTAGTTCTAATTATATGCCTCGTTAAGATCAAGAAATTAAGAGCGATGCGGGTTAGACAGAGGACACGTTTCATTGACAGTAGCTACAGGAAATGGAGACTTTCTATCTATCTAACCTAATTATGGATCAAATCAGGTGCTAAAAGTGAACAAGAGTTTTCACCACGGCCGTCTATCTTCCACAATCATCGAATAAGATGAAGGAAAAAACAACCATCCAAATCACATTGGAAAATCATACGCTGATGCTTATCCTCCCATGCCGGAACTGGGATTGTTGTTGATGCTGTGTATCTTATGACCCCATGATAATATGGGCATAAGCAGAGGGGGGTATTGCAGACCTACAATCAGAGCTTCTCCTTCCAATTTCTCCAAAGAACTAAAAGTTGAGAAATTTCTGATCTGATTCAATATGATTATGCACAATATACACTGCTGTGGCAGGAAAAAAGAGTGGAGAAACACTCTATCCGCTATTACTATATATACAAATACTATCCAATCCTCCATGGAAGGCACTGGGGCTTGTGACAGGAACCCGTCCAAGTAGTTGTACATTCGCCTTCAGTTCCATCACAACACTTGCAAACAACGCCGAGAGTTGCGAATACCTTGGAGAAATCTGCAATCATTGCAAAGGGCATAACTTATTATTAATTAGGCAAATTAAAGAAAACCAAGCAAGATTAATCATTATAGATTCCTAGTAAACTTACTCTCTTGAGGTAAAAAAGAAAGCGTCCTTGCTGCTTCTGTTCTTGGTTCTTGGGACAATAAAGGAGTCAACGCAAGTAGCAACAGGAGAAGCACAGAAGATCTAGGCATTTCCATTGATGTCTTTGTGAGGTAGAGATATTGAGAATGATGATGTTATAATAAGAGGCTTGGAAACAAAAGGGAATAACCAGCTTCTATATATATAAGGTTATAAACTGACTTACAGATATACGAGTGATAGGTGAGTTTTAATATTGGAAATGTCGATGACAGTTAATATTATCGTCAAGTGGCTTATCTAGAAGGGCTGGCTCTTCTGTGTTTCTAGAGATCGATTTTTTTGAGTGCAAGAGACTTTGTTAATTAGCTTGGATTTATTTAATAACGCTTCTAGAACAGAATAATATTAGTATCACGGGGCATATTAATCAGGTTGCCAATTTACTCACGCCAATTCTAAAGTGCAATACAAGAATTGGCAGGAAATTTCGCTTCTCCATTGATTTGGACTGAGGTAGACCTATAACAGGTGAAAGAAAGGGATGTTTTTGGCCTTGACCTCACTTGATTCAACGATTCCCTTCCCTCTGTCTTTGATTTTGTACAAAACTACAATACAACGTGCAGGTCTGCACTGCACTGCACCTATGAAGAAATTTCTACGAAGACTTGAGGAACCAGGGTTTCGAGAAGTCTACTGTATGAATTTTGAGGTAATAAATAGGGAACTTTCTACCTGTTATAAAATGGGGATGAAATTTACTCCTTAATGGAATAATACAAGCTTGATCAAGGTGACAATACAACCTTGATGGTAGTAATACAACTTTAATAGTAATAATACAACTTTGATAATAATAATAATAGAGAGTGATTAAAATAAGATGGGGAGATTGAGAAGAGAGGTTTATGGTGTATGGAAATGAGAAGAGAGTAAGTTTATGGTGAGAGAAGAAGGTGTATGTATGTATGGAAATGAAGAGGTATTTATAGGTGAAAATGGGAGGATAAAAACAAATGAGTATGATTAATTTAATAAGGTAAAAACAAAAGGATATTAGGTAAAGAAAGATAACATTAAGATTAGGACAAAATGGAATTATGGAGGATAAATGGCCAAAGAGATAAATCTAAGTAGATGTTAGGTGAGGGGTAAAATATTTACTGGGGATAAATTTGGGTACGGTAAAATTGAGTTTTACTGGATGGTAACAATGACATTCACCATAATTTATTTACAACACTCCCCCTTGAATGTCATTGCTCTTTAGATAGAATACGCTTAGGAATAACTGCCTCATTAAAAACCTTACCAAGAAAAACCCAGTGGGATAAAAACTTGGTGAAGGAAAAAAGAGTGCAGTGCATATTCTACTCCCCCTCATTTTGGACTCCCTTGATTTCTTGGTGTCGTCGCATGCCAATCTTCTTTGTCAACCTCTGGTGACATTTGAAATGTATACAGTATCATCTTTATAATTTGTTGTTGGAGCATCTTCCTCGCTATTTTATCCATATGAATCTTGAGTGTGCAGCATCATCGAGCTCAACTAAGCATAGTCTCGGCTAGCTTTGTGTATAACTACAATTTTTGCGTTATTTGAAGTGGTAGCAACGATACTTTGTTTTGTGCTTGCCATGATACTTCAGGTATCAGCTTGCGCTTTATGTGGATCAAATGAATGACCTGTATCTGCAAAACAAACTGTATTCTTCTTGGACTAACACGGTTAAAATAATTACATGTCCATTATACTTCAAGATAATGGAGAGCTTCAGGCTTTATGAAAAATTAGATCAAAAAGATATTTGCTAACAAGTTTATGGCAAAGCTTGAGGCTTCATGTTACTAGCAAATTAAATTGCACTATGATATGGTACTTCGGGACCATAGGGTACTTCAGGACTAGCCTAATTTTTTTTATGATATCTTTCATCTCAAATCCTTTCTTAACATATAGCACGGCATTTGGAATCTTCTTCTGGAGTTCCAATAATATTTAAATCGCAAAAAATAGTATCTAAATCAGCAACAATAATAAATGCATATATGCAATCATACTACACATACTCAAATTTGGTTTAAACCATATAAAGATCAATTTAGCTTAAGTTTGTATATTCCCGGAAATTAGTTGCTTCAGGCAACTTGAATCCTTCAGGGATTCTCATGCATATGTCGTGACTTATGGATCCATAGAAATAGGCTGTAATAACATCCATTAGATGCATTTCTAATTTTTCATATATTGCCAGACTTATCAAAGATCGAAAATAATTGCATCCACCACAGGGGAGTATATCTCCTCATAATTAATACCAGGCGCTTGGGTAAAACCTTGTGCGATGAGCCGTGCTTTGTATCTCACTATTATAATTTTCTTTTCGCACAAATACCCATTTACAATCGACCGGTTCTACACCATCTGGTGTACGGACTACAGGTCTGAAAAATTACTCGCTTCACAAGCGAGTCTAACACAGCCTTAATTATATCTCTCTATTTTGGCCAATCATTCTGCTCCTACATTTATCAATAGATGTAGGTTCATGATCCTCATTTTCTTTCATAATATTTAGCGCTATTATATATAAAACAAATATTCCGTCGACGGTTATTTCACGTCGGTTCCATTTCATTTCTGACACAGTATAATTAATCATTTTCATTTATTTCAGGTACCTGAGTTACTTCTGGAACTTTATCAATTGTGTCAGAAATCTCTTCTGGAGGATTTTCTTCTACTGGAGGTCTTATTTTCTCACTGGGGCCATCTTATCTCTTTGCTCCTTTTTCTCTATTGAGAATTTTTATTTTCTTTGGAACCGAGTATATTCCACGCTTCTGGCGTACTTTAGATTCATTTGCATTCTTCTATTGTTCTTCGGGAACATCAATACAAACAGGAGCATTTGCAGCTGGTATATAAGTTTTGGTCACTTCATGTGTCTGACAATTACATATCAATTTTCTTGCAAATGAATCATCTTTTAAACTTCAGGTTCACACTAATTTATTTAAGGATCAACAATCATACATTGATAATGTATTTTAATAATATCTTGATCCAGCTGCTTATTTCCTCCCCCTTATGTTGGGTAAACTCTTTCATCTAATTAATAACCAACATACCCAACATACTCAACATATATACCCAATCTTCTTTAAGGACCAGCTTTACTATGTTGTGGTGGAGCATTATATATTATACAACAAATGGTCTGAAGATGGGAGATACTGGATTCGTGACCATGAATCAATTAAATGGGGAGGCCTTATGATAACTTGTTGGCTTGATGCACACAAGTGCTGCTGCATGTAAAATACCATTTTCTCAAACAGTAATATTTCATTAGCAATAGTCCTGCAATCAATTGGGAATATTCACCCAGATCGGTTTGAGTTTATTTCCAATGATATACATTATCCATTGAAGAAATATACTAGTATTATCTAGACATATAGTCTTATAATATAATTAGGGATGTGTACCCGCAAGTGGTTTAATCAGTAAAATAATTGCGCACAATGCCAACTTGCGTCTAACAAGTACACAATGGACCATCTAGTCGATGCATCATAAAAATTACCTAGATGGTCAACACAGCGGATTTATTTGTCCGCGTACATGTCCCTGAATAATTACCAAACTTACTGGTGATTCTAGGCCAACCTCATCTTAGGAAGGCCGAACAATTAATTTTTCGCAGCAAACTAACATATGGAAATTCATTGATTGTAAAAACTTCCGGTTTTCAATGAATGACCAAATAAATTCTGCACATCATTATGGATCCGGGATGGCCCAACCGGTCATGCCAAACAAGATATCCACTAGCCAACTTCTAGTTGGTCTCAGCTTCGGGCTGTGCAAACTGTGTATTTAATAACTTAGGAAAAATTATTTGCCAGCTTCAGGCTGGTGAATAATAAATCAATCGTCCAACTTCTAGTTGGTGCCAGCTTCGGGCTGTGCAAACTATGTATTTAATAATATATAAAGAATTATTTGCTAGCTTCAGGCTAGTGTCAGCTTCGGGCTGTTGTGTACCAGCTTCAGGCTGCTGTGTGCAAGCTTCAGGCTGCTATGTGCCAGCTTCAAGCTGGATACAATAACTTTTATTGACTCAAATATTTATGTAGTACAATCTAAAGAATAACGCAAGTAAATTTTCTTCAATTTATTTTATTATCTGCTGTGGTAGACTTTATAATATAGAGATATTCAGCATCTCTTTTATTTACTATCTCAACATAATATTCGCTTGAAAATAAATTCCTTGGAGATTTGAATAAAATATCCTTTTATTTACTCTTCAGGAGTATAATAAAATTCATGCTCTTCTAGGGCATAAACATTTTACTCTTCCGGAGCATATTAAAACTCATGCTCTTCTGGAGCGTAAATGTGTGCTATTCTAGAGCATAATATAACTTATGCTCTTCCGGAGCTTAAATATATACTTTTCTAAAGTATAGTGAAAGTTATGCTCTTCTGGAGCTTAAATATATACTCTTTTAGAGCATAGTAAACTTGTGCTCTTCTAGAGCATATTAATTTTCTTGAGATTGTACTATCATATGTTACATATGAATAATTTCTGTTTATTAAATACGAAATATGTCATTGCATTGTCTCCAGGACAAGTGCCCGAGTCATAATTCTAGAAATGACAGTTTCATGTTCTTATTAAAGATTTAGCAGTTATAACATACTGTAAAATAAACATAATATAATAAAATTTAACAAATAATAATAAAGCTGAACATAAAATAAAAACATTCAATATAAATTGACTTGCACCTTCAGGGTAAGCAAGATAATAATAATATCCAAACATCATGGTCATTTTCTTGAATAAATATGGTTTCATCAATATTAGATTTGCCCTTCAGGGACACTTGATAACCATTTACTGGATGCCTTGTTATACGGCCTGTTTGTGACCAATTGAATGTTCATAGTTATGACCAAAATCATCACATATAGTCACATTTACTTCAGGGAATGGAGCAGAGCTAGTTACACGGGATTCATGATTTTTCATGAATAACTCATTATTTTATTCTGCCACAAGTAGGCATAAAATTAAATCCGAAAATTTTGTGAATTCTTTTTCACGATATTACTACTGCAGGAGCACATCTGATGTACAAATATGGAGATTTTTTTTTTTAACTTATCTGAAACGCCCCGACCCGTATTTACCGTACACAGTAAACACGTGCCGGAACTATGACAACCCAACCCAATAAAGGCCAACAACAGTAAATAAAATGACAAACTGGCCAACGGCCCAATAACAAAACTGAAATCTGGCCCTTCGGCCCAACAAGGTACTCGTCACCCGAATCCCCAGGGACATCAACAACAACCACCATCCGGCCCAATGGCCCAATCACAATATACTCACAGCAGAAAACTCAACAATATGCACAGCGGAAGACTTATGACTCACATGTTAACATATGCAAGCCCAATGCAACTAATGGATCCGAGTCCTGTCCGAGGGTACGCATCAGCTTGCCCGGTACGTTCCTGCACTACAAACAACTCATCCTACGGGATGAAACCCCGTAGGCGAGGGGTGAGTCCGAAACGCTCACCGACGAAAGATAAA
>JAKUCV010004929.1:222204-254693 GCA_028386065.3 Turnera subulata
ATGAGGTAAATCATGAATGATAAGTAATAACTAATTTTTTTATAGGTATTGAGCAATCTAAGCTTTAATTTTGTAGACAAAGCAAGAAATTAAAAATTTGATTGCATGCCAAGACAAAGAATACATTTACTTGGTAAAGATAAACAGAGCAAATGAGTGGAACATGAAAAAAGGACGATTTGTTGCAGAAGAGGTACGAAAAGCAACTGCTTAAGAATAAAATAAAAAGAAACTTGATTTGTATTGAAGAAGAAGACAGTCAAATGCACCTAATTTATAAGAAATTAAACTAAAAAAGAGTAAAGATTGTTGATATTAGATATATTTTACTTTCCAAAAAAGGAATAAAAGGAAGTTTATATAAACCATATTCATTTCAAGGAGTATATTACAATTTTCATAATTCAATATATGAGGTATTTATTATATTAATATTTTTTTATTTTAACTATCATTATTGTAGGTATTTATGGAGCCTCGCCTCAAGGTTAATTTTTTTTTAATTTTTATATGAGTTAATTATTATGTTAACAAGTTTGAATTTGTCTATGAAGTTATAAATTACAAATACAATATTTTACCTAATTTAATAAATATTAAATTTATTTTATAATTATGATAAAATTATTTTTAAAAATAACAAAATTATACCACGTGCATCGCACGTGCACAAAAACAAGTTAGTGATAAAAGAGTTAAGTAGTAAAAAAAAATGTATAATGCCACTAATGATTAGCTTATACAAGATGAATTAATCAAACATCCAAACTTTTCCCCCCTTTTTGATGAGTTACTTTTTAAAATTAATTATATATATTAACTAATACCTCTCATATTATTTTAGTATACTGCTTCTTTTCTATTTTTAAATTTATTTTCATACTACAAAATATGGAATTAGTTTGTTGTTTGCCTTTGTAACAGCCCGGGTAAAAATTTGGATTTTTACCGGGACTGTAAAAGTCTTTTTACCGTGATTTACTGTTGAATTAATCTTGGGTAATTAATTCAAGGTAAATCGGGCGTCGTTTTTCGAAACCGAGAGTTTTCCCGCGCTCGGGAGTATCTTTTTAACTAACTGAGCCTCGATTTTCAGTTCCGAGACTCGGACGACGTTCAGGGATATTTACCGGATTTTCCGAGCCTAAGTTGTATTTTCGAACACGGGACGGAATTTGTCGGAAAGACGGATATGCCCCTATGCTTTGAGCAGACTAAAGCCGGAACGGAGGACATCGACGGACAAACGAATTGGCCGACGCTCGAGACGCGTTTCTTCCTCCCAGGCTAACTCATCCTCTCTCCCGTTTCTTTTCCTTTTCTCATTTTCCTACTCCCTTTCTTTTTTTTTTTTCCTTTATCTTTTCCCTATCTTTACCTTATTTTTCTTTTCCCTTTTCTCTTTCCCCTTTTTCTTTTCTTTTTCTCTCCTTTTTCTTTCTTTTCATTATCTCTTCTCCACCACACCACCCGTGACCAACCGGCCACCCACCTCCTACCATCTCCACTTTTTCTTTCTTTAATTTTTCTTCTCTTCACCTCCACCTCCCTGCCCCTTCCTTTCTCCCTTCTCTACTTCCCAAACCGCCACCGGCGACCACACCACCACCCTCTTCCTGCTTCTCCTTCCCCTCCTTCGTCGTCGAAGCCGCCACCAACCCAAGACGAGCACAGGAGACCCGACCTCACTCTCCTCTGCTCTCCTCGAATCCTACCGCCACCTCCCTCCTCTTCTCTGCAATCCGCCGCCACGCCTTCACCAACAACCGTCGCCGACCAGACAAGGAGAGCCGCCTCGTTCCTTCCACCAGCCCCGATCGACTTCGCCGCCCTCTTCCTCCACTCTCCATCTCGTCGCGCCGACAGCAGATGCGACCGCCGCTCTCACCTCCGATCTGTCGTCTGTGGCAGTGTGGGCAAGACGCGTCACCTATCCATTTTCCTCTCCCTTCCTTTTTGTTTCTCTTCTTCCTGAACCCGATTTGTGACGGTTTGGACTATTCGAGTCTCGTCATTGTTGTTGTCCTCTGTTTGTGGCTCTAAGTTGATGGACCGGGCGTGGAATTGGTCGGTTTCGTGACGGTGGTTGGATGTTGTACATGTTGCCGTTGTGGCCGTGGGGGATGGTGTGTGTGCTGGGGTTTAATGGGCAGTGGGGTTGTTGTTGCTGCTGCTGCTGCTTCTGCCGCTGCTGTTGGTTGAAGTAGGCGTGAACAGTAACAGTGGCAGAATGGATTTTGAACTGCGTGAACAGTACCTGCCAGAATCCGGCGCATTTCCGTTGTCACGGGAAAATCCGGCGAGGTCTCGGGTGTCTGCTGGCGTGAACAGTGCGTTCTCCAACAAATGGGACTCGATGGACGGGTTGTTTTGGTAACTCCTCGGACTCATCTACACCATGGGCTCGGGTTTGGGCTCGGTGCACAAATGGGCTCGAAAACGGGCCGATGTGCGGAGGCCCATGTTCTCGGGATGATGTTAACGAACTCGTTTAACAGAACTAAACAACCGGACAGATTAATAATCAGCCCTTTAATTGAATTTGGTTAAAACGATTAATAATTCTGTCTACAGTTATTTGGAATATTATTCTTGTTAATTAATATAATTAAACAAAAGTTAATTTATTGTACGTTTTAATATTTCTCTTGGGCTAAAAAAAAAAAGGAAAAGGGGCATAACATTAATACTTACCTCCTACACAATCTAGACATCGGTTTTACTACTAATTTTGGAATACACTAGTAGTAATACTAAATCATGCATGTGCCTACGTAAGTAACGATTTTCTATTACTGATCCTAAATGTATTACGGATATTTATATTATTAAACTTTTAAATGATAAGATATTTGAATACCAGTTATGTTATCTTATTATCGGTAAATATATTGTTATCAGTTGAATATAATATTGTGAGCTATGCAATCTATCATACTAGTATATACGAGTTTTATTATATTTGAGCCATAGTACTAATATTAGCTTTACCCTATTTATAATTACCGATTATATAAGAATATATTTACTTATGAATATTCTTTCCTGCAACATTCCATTATAATTATTTAATGCCAAATATCGATCATGTTAATTTATGACCGGAGGAAATAATTCTATTTAACGATCTTAATTATCAAACATAATACTTATATGCCCATTATGATATATTTGTCGGTTGTACTATTTAAATTACTATAACTATCGTATACATAATTATTATTTTTACCAAGAATAATTATTTTATAAAATGCTATCTACAAGTACTATACGGGGTTATAATTATTTTACAGCCGTAAAAGCATTGTTTAATGGAGACGGTTTGGGAACGACGATAACGATGTTAATTGTGGATAAGCCGAATAATAAATTAATCTCATGCATTGCATTCTTCGATGTGCATTATAAGTGATTGTATGTGTTGACATGATATAGGGACAGTCAAAGCCATATGGATTATGAGCCGGTTTCAGAGACATACCAGGTGAGGTTAAGTAAGTATTTATATACTGCCCGTGATATCAAGTTGCTGTTTGTTCACTGTGTGTGATGTTTGCTGGTATTGGCTGTAGTGATAAGCATTGAATGTTGTTGATGTTGATGATGTTTGTGATAAAAACTTTACCGTTGATTGTTGTTGTCTGTGAGATTGACATGATTTGAGTACCGGATCATTATTATGTAGAACCTGATGGTTAAGCGGTATTGATTATTATCCAGACGAGCGGAGAGGCTGCGAGCCTGCTCGGGATAATGAGTTGATGGTTGGTTAATAGTATTGTGGTATCAAGACTAAATGGTAAAATTATTAAAATGGAAACACTTAGACATCTAGTAAGTCATAGTTAAATGTTGGAACACCCAGATGGTAGTCTTTTATTTTATGGTACTGGGGGAGAGTGTGCTTGGGGTCTGCTCCCTGTCTGTACCAATTATTATTTTTAGGCGCTGGGGGAGAGTGTGCTTGGGGTCTGCTCCCTGTCTGTGCCAGATATATGTGGAGGTACCAGGGCGGGGTCCACGGGCTAGCTAGCTTGACTACCAGGCGACGACCATCATTTAACTTGTGATAGGGGCTCTGATAATAAAATTGGAATAGCGTGTTTAGAATCACAAGTGTGTCATTTAAGGTTCGTGAGAACCTTAGTTATTGTTGGTGACGTGACTTGGGAATTTACAGTTGTTGTATATGTATATTTGCTTATGGGTTTTACCCGATGGGCACTTCAGACTCACCCCTCACCTGCGGGCTTTCATCCCGTAGGTTGAGTTATTTTTGGTTCAGGTATATTGCATTCCAGACAGGCTGCGGCGTCATCTCTTGGACAGGACTCGGATCCATTAGTTGCATCATGGGTTGTATACAGTGTCTTTGTGAGTTGTTAAGTCTTCCGCTGTGCTGTGTATTGCTAATATAGGGCCATTGGGCCGGTTGTGTTATCGTTGGTGTTTCCGGGATTTGGGTGACATGTTGGGCCGATGGGCCAGGTTTTTGATGTTTATGTCGTGACTTTGGGCCGTAGGGCCGGGTTCTTGGGTTTACTCTTTGATATTATCTTTGGGCCGTTGGGCTGTGTTACTTGTTATATTTATTGTCGTTACAGTTCCGGCACGTGTTTACTGTGTACGGTAAATACGGGTCGGGGCGTTTCAGCCTTTATATTAAAAACAATTGAACAAAAATTATAGTAACATTTATCAAATTTTTTATGGAATATATTTTTCTTTCTCTTAAATTTTAAATTGTAAATGAATTTTATTACTTAAAAAACATGTACTTATTATTATTGTTATATTTTTATTTTATTGTTCCCTGTAACTTATTTTTTAGTAAAAAAATAAAGTTAGAGAACTAAGAAACCATGAAAGTATTTCATCTTTTAATTTCTTTGAATATATTTAATCGTCAAGAGAAAATATAAATATCTAATATATTACGTATGAATTTTTTCTTTGTTATTTGTTTCCTACTATAACTATAATAGAAAGAAAAACTATGTAAAGGTAAATAAGTTTAGAGAAATAAGTTTACGGTTTCTCTAAGAGTAATAGATTTACTGTATAATTTAATATGAAAAAGAAATAATAATATAGTAACAAAAACTATTCAAATTAATGTAGACAATAATTTTATTAAATTTTCTAATATAAAAAATAACTAGAAAATAAATCTCTGTTGAGGGTTGTAAAAGATAAATTTAAAAAGTAGAGGAATAGTTAAAAAATAAGACATTATGTATAAAGGAAAAATTTAGATATTTTTCTTACATATTAACATAATGCATTTTTTATTAAATTTTTCTAACATAAAAAATAAATAGATAAAAAATTTCATTGAGGGGTGCAAAAGATAAATTCAAAAATAGAGAAATATTTAGAAAATAAGACATTATTTATAGAGTTAAACATTATATATTTTTCTTACATATTAACATAAAATTATTAGCATCCAGTTTAAAAGGAAAAGCATGTTGAATTTCTCATCTACTATTTTTAGTAGGAAAATAGTTGTTACTATAATATTGGCATAAGCAAATAAATTTTATGTTTATATTATTACGAATCAAAGTTATTTTAGTTCTCCATTTGATTCTTAGGTTTGGTATTTGGTCAATGTTATTTTGTCATTATTTTCTTGTATCACATATACTTATAATAAATATATTTTATTAGAATAATGAATAGAATCAAAGAAAACATATCTTTAAGTTATTACAAAAATTTAAAATATATTTAGAAACTTTTTAAGAAATAAATTGTTGAAAGAAATTATAAAACACGCACACCCCTACTGAAAAAGGAAGCAATGAGAAAAGAAAAGAAATACTTATATTGACTAAATAAATGCGTAGTGTTGGTATTAAAAACACTAGAGGACTCTAGTTTCACCTCATTCATTTGATAACGGCCTCCTTCATCTCGCTTTTTATTTTTTTCTCTCTTCTATTGTCTTCTTTCTATCTCTTTTAGCTTTTTTCTCTTTATCTACAATTTTTAATATCATTCTTCTTTAAAGAGATCATATTCTTGACATATTCTTGATATATATTGTGTGTTTGAAGGAGTTAAGACACTATGGAACGAAAAGTTTTCTTTAAAGAAGGTGAGCGCTATGTTCTTTTTAATTTGAATTTTTTTTTGTAACATTGGTGATTCCATTGATCTGAATGGGAGTTTAATTAATTTATAACTAAGTAATTGTTATTTTTTTTCTTTGATCAAATTTTGCAGGAAGTCTACAATACAATATCGTAAGGATGGATGCGCATGGGTTCAAGGATGAATGCAGGCAGGCCTGAAGAGATGGTAGAGATTTACAAGATAGGTTATAGGATTTGAGAGAATGTATTGGTAGTAAACAAATAATATATCTTTTTAATGTATTTTAAAAATTAGAATTTTGTGATTAAAATACTATGTGTGATGTTGAATGTTTAAATGTATTTTGGGTGAAATTCCTTGTTACATATTTCATATATGTATCATCTCCAAATTTATGATAGTTGTGATGAAAACAGGTGTGCCTAATTTATTGTCTCCTAGCTGATAAAAAAAAAAAATTTACTCTCTCCAAATTAATGACAGATTAAGAACTATATCATTTACAGATTAGGAAATATATCTTCCCCAAATTAGGAGATATATGTTTACAAATCAGGAAATACATCTTCTCCAAATTAGGGAATATAAATTAGGAAATAAATCATTATAATTTAGAAAATATATGGTTTACAGAATAGGAAGTATATCTGGAAATATAAATTAAAAAAAAAACCATTTAGCCAAACATGCACAAGTTATTGCTTAAGAAGGGGTAGCCGTGGGGGACCAGAGCAGAAGAATGCGTTCCAGTAATATATCATTATAAATTAGGAAATATATAGTTTCCTAATTAATTAAATTAGTGACGAAAACAATAAAGCCACACAAAAATATTAATTATGTCCCCAAAACAATTTATCTATAACTCCATGTGAAAGTATTGTTGACATAATCGACATATTAGTGACATAAAATATTACCTTTCAATGACAAATATTTCTGTCCCTAAATAATAGTTTCGGGGATGTACCCAAATTTCGTCCAGAAAAGGTAAGATTATTGGGTACGAAACTGCTTATTTCGTCAGTATACCCTTTAGCGAAGAGGATTTAGGGACGAACCACGTGACGAATTTTTTCTGTCTCCTACTTCTTTTGAAGAAGAAAATTGATTATTAGAGAAGAAAAATATTCGTCTTCTATTATCAAATTTCTTGTAGTGAAATGTGAACGACAATCAGATGATAATAAACTTCTAGGATTTTGGGGAATTCCTTGCAAATATTTCCATGCAATTAAGCTCCGCATAAGCAACCTATGTCCTGTCACCACATGGCCAGCCTATGTAAAATCTGTGCATTAAATATGAAAATAAATTCCTTTCAAAGAACCGGTAAATCGAAACTAGATCGATAGTCTACTCTCGTAGTGCCGTAAAATCCCTTCCTAATTTATTTCCAGTATCCATTTGCCAGTGTTAAAATAAACTAATAGCATTAGGCAATTTACCTACTTAACCTCCAATAAAAGGTCCGTCGCCCTCGAGGTCGGCTTTTAAAGCCCAGTTTATGTTTTTCTATAGGTGGACGACACGGTCACTTGACGTTCTTCTATTATAAATTTATGCTAATTGGTGATCAGGCAACTAACATAGTGAAGATTCACAAACCAAATTAAAGGAAAATAAATTCAGAAAATAATACTTTATTTAAATAAGCATGGAAATAATTAACAAGATCATCTCCTAGATTAATAACTTAGCAATGTTATCCGATGCATTTTTCTTATGAGGTTAATTATTATTTTGATTAGTCAAAACATTTGTGAAAAGTTAAAGTGAAATGTTAAACACTTTTTTAGTCCCTAATTATTTTTGTTTAGGCTCACTTCACATATTGAGTTGGTTGAAAAAAATCAAGGCCTTAATAAAAATGTTTGGGCTTGTTATATCTAATGGGTTGTTTATTAACTTATGGCCCAAAAGTGGTTGTTTAAAGGCAAGTCTATTTATGTGGTTGTGTGAAGTGACACCCACCATTTCAATCAATGTTCTCTCTCTTCCTTTCCTCTAATTTCAACGACACCACACACACACACCACACATTTAAAATCTTGTACTTTCACTTTTTATCATCTTTTTCAAGTGTCCATTGTCCTTTCCTTGCACATAGTCCAAACTAGATGACAAGAAAGGATGCACCAAGACACATTCAAGGAGTAATACTTGAGAGAATTAATCAAAGATGGTTGAAGATTATTCAAAGAAAAGTAGCCATTTTTTTGTCCTCTCTTTCTCTCATGTCACTACCAATTTCTGGCCCGTTTCTTAGGGGAATTGCTTACGGATGCCCGCGGTAAGCAAGCCGCAAGCAATTGCTTACGGACTAGTAACGAATTGCTTACGGATTGGGTTTTCTTCCATTTTAAATCATATTCGACGTAGTTACGGATTTCTTACGGAAATACAGTAAGAAAGCTTTCCTAACATACTAATTTATCCGTAAGCAAATTGATAAAAGTATTACTTTCCAATTTCCATACAGTTGCACCGTAAGCAAATTGAAAAGTATATTATTTGGTAAGTGAAATTGGGAAATTTCACTCCCTCCAAAAATTTCACTCCCTCCAATTGCGTGGACAGACAATTTTTTTCCCCCTCCCAATTTCACAAAACCCCCAATTTCTGCTTCCCTCCTCCCTTCTTCTTCTACTCATTTTGCCTCTTCCAAAATTTCACTCTCTTCCTCCCAAAATTTCACAAAACCCTACCCCCAATTTCTGCTTCCCCCCAATACCTCTACCAGTGAGTGCCGACAGAGAGTTAGGCTTGGCGAAACGAGCCCGGTGCTGCCGTCTTCACCGCCCGGTGCTGCCGTCTTCTCCATCACTATCGTTTTGTGTTATCAACTATCGTGTTCTCCGTTATTGTTTATTATTGCATCGCTATCGTCTTCTCTGTTTCCTGTTGTTGAATCTTTTATATGGCAGGAGTTGGATTTGTTGAGAGAGGACGCTAACCTGTTCAAGTTGATTGGGCCGGTGTTGGTGAAGCTAAGGTTACGATCCCCAATCTGCTGTGCTTCCAGTTCAGTTACAGAACCGGAAACCGAAAAGCCCACACCCGTTTACACCCCTACCCTGCCAAACCAGGACCTGTAAACTCCTCACAGCGGGTAGCTTCTTCTCCTTCTTGTTTTTGCTGGTAATTCCTTCTTTTAATATCAGGGAGCATGAGTACTTCCTTTCACAGAAACACCGTAGTTTAATTTTCATTGTGGTTGTTGTTGTTTCTTGTGAAGAGGTCGAGTAACTTTATGTAAAAGGAGAATAAGAGACAAATTTGTGGTTGAATTGATTTTATTTCCTATCTGATTTGGTGAAAACTTGCTCTCTTTTGGACAAACACGAAGTTTGTGGCAGATTTGTTCCACCTTGATCCAGCTTTGATTTATACTTAGGCAAACTTGGAACTGAATCATTGTAGTGCATTCTTTCTACTAGTCAATCTTTTCCTCGCTTCTATAACTTCATGGTTCTTTTGGTTTTTTTGCTTCTATTCCTCCAGGAAAGGATTCTTGGTTGCGACAATAATTACTTCTGCAGCAGGTTTTATGAGTGCCTTTGCCCCAAATTATACTACATTGACTATTTCTCGTTGCTTGGTCGGGCTTGGTCTGGGAGGTACTTGGATGTTCATTTTCTCTGCCTTTTGGACTTTCGGGGCAATTTTTGAGGCTGCACTTGCTTGGGTATGGTTGTCCGTTCTTATCACTTTTGCTTTTCTTGCTTTAATGTCTTGGATGGATTAATATATTAAAAGAGAATGCAATTGTGGAAAATTAAGTAGAACAGTAATTTTCCATGGGCTAAAAGTCAGTTTTGATGGGTTCTTTTCATTGCCAAATGTGACCTTTAGGTGATATCGATCATTTAAACTCATTTTACTGTGATGGGAATAATACCTTGTATTGATGTTGCTGCATTCTGGGAAAATAATTCTCGCATTTCTCTGGGTCTTGTTATTGTCATTTCGTACCCACATATGGTGTAGTGGCACTACTTATTTGTAAACTTGCTTGGAGTAGCTAGAAAATCTGGAGTACTTGTACATCTTAAATTTGTATAGGAACTTGAGGCTCTGGTTTCAACTGTTTGAAAACAAATTTTTTTCTGAAGTTTGACCTATCAATATCTAGACTTTTGTCTGTTTTGATCATTCCTGCAGTTAAATCCAACAATTTCATTTCCTAATCTGGGGTTGTTGTAATGGGTGATGGTAAAAAGATGCATTTTGAATTTTTTCTCATTCTTCTTTCGTACTTCTGCAGATTATTATGCCAGGATTGGGTTGGAGGTGGTTGCTTGGCGCTTCTTCCATGCCTTCATTTTTTCTCCTTGTATTTTATACGTTCACTCCTGAGTCACCAAGGTACTTATGCTTGAAAGGGAAAAAAATTGATGCCAGCAAAGTTTTGGAGAAAATAGCAGAATTGAATGGAAATGAACTGCCTCCTGGTGTGCTTGTTTCTGATTCTGAAATTGAACTGCAATCGCGGTGTCCTCCAGCAGAGGATGCACCTCCAGTGTCAACGGATAAAGATGCTGCTGCTGCATCTCACCCCCATCCTCCTCCTCCTGCTGCTGATTCTGCTCCTCCTAAGTGGAAGGATTCTGACATGGGGGCCGTCAATTCATTGTTACTTCTCGTTTCACCAAAATTAATTAGGTCTACCTTGCTCTTATAGGCAGTGTTCTTTGGGAATGCATTTTCATACTATGGCCTAGTGCTTCTGACCACCGAGTTAAACAATAAGGATAACAAATGTTATTCAACACAAGTGCAGTCGCAGAAATCTGCTTCTCATGGTGTTAACTACAGAGACGTCTTCATTACCAGTTTTGCAGGTAATTTGTTTGGTTTGTCTGTCAGGGCCAGCAGTGATGCCTTGTGGAACTCGCCCTCTTGAGCAGCAGCAGTGGACAAATCTTCCATTTGGTCACTTGTCTTTTACAGGGCAATAACAAATGATGCCAGCTGTAGGTGCATCTTCATCACATCCATGCCAACAAGCATTTTCAAGCTCGATGCCGACCTTTCCGAGTGTCTCTACAGCTGCTCCTTCAATTGATCAACCAACAAATGTCAATTTTCCCACCTCTATCCCATTGCCAAGTTGTCCTCCACCACGTCCTGCTTCGAACAACAATTCTGCAGGTTCTCGGCAATCAACACACTGATTTCTTTACTTATATTATTATGTTATAGTTGTGGCTTTATGTTTAATTTGTTTAAGGCAAGGAATTTGGTGCCAAATTGTATTTGTGTTGAGAATTTCATATGATTTAGAACAATGTCAGATTCTATGTTAAGTTTGATTAATTAAGATATTGAATGTTTGAATTTATTCTATTTTAGTTTCTGGGTTCAATATTCAGGTTTTTGGCTTCAATGTTCATGTTTATGGGTTCAATATTTATGTTTGGGTTCAATATTCATAGTTCTAGTGTTTCTGGGTTCAATATTGTGTTTCTGGGTTCAATATTTATGCTTCTGGGTTTTGGGTTTTTTGGTGCGTTTTTTTAATTTATTTATTTTTACTTACGGGATGCTTACAGTTTTGTTACAGAAGAGGATTGTAAGTAAAATTTTTTCCTTATCAATTCCTTCAGTGAATGGGGCCCACTGATTGTTTTGTTAAGGAACACTTATCGTTTCCTTACGGGCAAAAGCCGTAAGGAAACGTTTCTAACAGTATCCTTACGGGTGAGAATTTACTTACAAACGGTTTGCTTTCGGATGGTCCCCGTAAGGAAAGAGAAAGCAAACGGTAAGGAACGCTTTTCCCGTAAGGATTTCGTAACGAATAGGTAAGGAAACTTGTTTTCCTTACCAATTGCTTACGGGAAGCTGCCCAAAGAAAGAGGCTAGAAATTGGTAGTGTGTGGAACCAAGAGAGTGGTCCTTTCAAGTGTGAGGGGAATCCACCAAACAAAAAGCTTAAAGAATCATCAAAGGGGGATTTTATGAATGTTTTTATGGACTATTATCACAAGAAGACAAGTCAAGAAGGTATTAGAAGCCACAAAATCATTTTGGAGAGTTTTTTGTTCAAGTGCAAAGTTCCAGCAGCCAAATTGGGTAACAGCCTCCTACCCAAAATTCAAAACAGCAAGCCTTTCTTAAACCATTCTTGGTCATTTAGCATCACTTGTTATTGGGGTCTATAAATAGAATTACTATCCTCATTCACAAGTTAGAGCAAGAGATTACAAGTGTGAGAAATCTTCTTATTGAGCTTGCTTTGTGCACAAAATCTTTGAGAGATCATTGAGCCTAGATTATTGAATACTTATCTTTTGAGGGGATTTAGCTCTTGCTTTCATCATTGGGCTTAAAACCTTTGTGATATCTTTGAGCTTATATATCTTGTAAACAAAGAGTGAGTCACTCTTTGGTTGTTGGAAAATCATACCTTGAGTAAGATTGGGAGAATTTACTTGAGAGGTTGAATAGGTTTGAAGATTGAGCCTTTTGAAAAAGCTTTGGGTATAGGTTGGAGAGTGAGCCTTGGAAAACTCTTGTATAGGTTTAGGTTGAGCCTTAGTAAAAGCCTAGGTTAGAGAGTGAGCCTTAGAAAAAATCTAGTAAAGGTTTGAGCTTGATCCTTTGAAAAAGGTTAGGTTTCACCTTGAAAGAAACCATATAGTGGATTTAGTAAATCTCAAGGGGGAGCCTTGAGTAGTGGATATACCCATAGGATTTAGGGGGAATCACTCTAAATTAGTGTGTTTGTGGTTGTGTGTGTTTGCTCTCATCTCTTACCTTCGTCCTTTCTTTTATTCTTAGAAAACCCAGAATTTGGGTAGGAGTCCTTGCACGAATTTTCTTCCAAGAGGTTTTAGAGGCTAATTCAACCTCCCTTTCTTAGCCATTTTGGGCCTACAATTGGTTCCGGAGCCTAGGTCTCTTTGTTGTGGATTAATTTCCTAGAGTAAAGATCATTGCTTTTGAGGGTTACAACATTCATAAAGTTCCTTACTTTGATGGTGTGAATTTTGATTATCGGAAAGTTAGGATGCAAATATTTCTAGAGGGCCAAGGTTTAGAAACATGAGAGATAGTTGAGAGTGGTTGGAATAGGCCACCTAAACCTTTGAGTGATTGGAGTGAAAATGAGAAGAAGAAAGGTGCTCTAGATGCCATGGCTAGAAATTCCTTGTTATGTGGCTTAAGTAAAGAGGAGTTTGAGAGAATTAGGACTTATAAGAGTGCTCATAAGATTTGGAAACTTTTATGCACTACTCATGAGGGAACTAGTCAAGTCAAGGAGTCTAAGACTAATAGCCTAATGAGAGATTATGAGCTCTTTGCAATGATGCCTAATGAGTCAATTAGTGACATGAGCACTAGGTTTTCTATTCTATGCAATAACTTTGTGAGCCTTGGTGAGGTCATTAGTGATAAGGAGAATGTTACCAAAGTATTGAAGTCTTTGAGTAAGGAGTGGGAAGCTAAAGTCACGATAATAGAAGAGGCAAAAGATCTTAATGTCCTGTCCTACAATGAGCTAATTGGCTCCTTAATTGCCTATGGAATGAAGTTTGAAGGCAAAGAGAAGAAGAAGCAAGATCTTGCCTTGAAGAATCAAGAGTCAAGTGATGATGCAAGTAACAATTATGAAGATATGGCTCTCATCACAAGAAAGTTCATGAAATTTCTCAAGATGAAGAAGCTACAAAAGGAGATGAGGAACTTGAACAATTCCAAGCATGGAGAGACAAGAGGAGAGTCAATTGTTTGCTTTGAGTGCAACAAGTCGGGACACATCAAATCGGAGTGTCCATACAAAGAGAAAGCAAGACATGATTCTCTCAAGAGAAAAGGAAAGAAAATCTTGGAAACATGGGATGATGATGATACCTCTTCAGTAATTCGGATGATGATGGGGTTGCAACCTTTTACTTCATGGCACTTGAAAATGATGAGGTAATGGATTCTTCCAATGACTTTACATTTGAAGAATTGTATGATGCTTTCCTTAACTTGCATGATGAACTTGAGAAGTCTTTGAAAAAGAATCAAGCTTATAAAAAGCAACTTATGACTCTTGAAGATGAAAAGCATGCTCTTAATATGTCTTACAATGAACTTAATGAGAAAATATCTTCTAATGTATGTGCTTGTGATATGTTGAAAAAAAAAAAGAGAATGATTCTCTTAAATCTCAAATTGTTGATTTGAAGAGCACTTTAGAGAAATTTACTAATGGTACAAATGGTCTTAATCTTCTCTTAGGGCAACAAAGAAGTCTAATGTAAAAAGAGGGATTAGGTGCATCTAATGTGTCATATGTTGCTAAACCTTTTGTACTTAATGCTAAGACATATGAACACGGTGCTACATCTTCTTCTCATCATACTATTTCATATGAACATGTTAAACCATATGCTCATAACTCTAGAACACATGTTCATATCATAAATTCACATGCTCATCATAGAAGATCATATGCTAAATCATATGCCCATGGTAGAAGATCCTATGTCTATAATGCTAGAACACATGCTCATTGTGCAAGACCACATGTTCACTATACTAGATCATTTGTTCATAATGCTAGATCATATGGTCACAATTCTAGAACACAAGCATATAGAGCTAGATCATTTTATAACCATACTAAGGCATATTCCTATGATGGTAGGCAACAATCTTACAATGATAGAGTTCACGGTTATGATAATTTTGTTAGAAGTGAACAATCTTATATTCCTTTTATCACATGTTACTTTTGTGGAAAATATGGCTATGGTACTCGTACTTGCATACTTAGACAAAGGTATTGCCATATTAAATATATTTGATTACCAAAAGGTACTATGACTAACCCCCAAGGACCCAAGATAAATTGGGTACTAAAAACTTGATTCATATTTGTAGGTAAGCAAGGATAAGGTGTGTTTGAAAATATGGTGACAATGTTAAAATACCCATCTTTGATTGGTTTGAACTATTTTGTATCCTTTTTAATATCCTTTTATGGTGTTTTTTATGCTTGTTTATTTGTTTTGAGTATCTTGAATTCATGTATTTCATACATGAGTAATGATGGAAAACATCAATGGAAAGGGTCTTGAACAGTCTTATTTAACTTGGTTGAGAGAGGAGTTGGAAGTTTGTTAAATTCGCATAGAGTCAGAAAATTTGGGTAGAAGGCACTTACACAAATGTTGCAACCCAAGAGCACAAGCTGGTTTCTGTTCAAAAATTTGAGTAGAAGGCTTTTACACAAATGTTGCAACCCGAGAGCACTAAGTGAAATTAGTTCAAAATTTGAGTAGAAGGCACCTACACAAAATTTCAAATCCGACAAAAGTTAATTGTTTTGGTGATTAACCTATAATCAAACTTTTCCAAAGCCTACTTAAAACTTCAAATTCATGAGAATTCATTGCAATGATACCTTTTCATGCACATGGTTTCCTTTGACATGCAATAAGCATAGCATATAGTTAGTCAATTGGTTATTTATATGACAAATTATTACTATCATGTGCTTATATTGTAAATACTATCTTAAATAGGGAGAGCTTATTATGTTTAGTTTAATCCCTTTATATTTGCATGTTTCTTTTGGTGATATGATTTCAAACTAGTTTTAGAAAGGGGAGATTCTTATATATATTTTTCTTTCTTTATCATTTCGTTATTTTTTTGTTGATTGATGTCAAAAAGGGGGAGAACATAGTATTTATCACAATCTTAAGTCTTTGGCAATTGTTTGAAATACATAGGGGGAGTTTTTATAACTTTTGTCAAAATATCTATCGGGTTTTGACATAATTAAAAAGGGGGAGAATGTTATCCATTGCATTTTTCTTATGAGGTTAATTATTATTTTGATTAGTAAAAATATTTGTGAAAAGTTAAAGTGAAATGTTAAACACTTTTAATTATTTTTGTTTAGGCTTACTTCACATATTGAGTTGTTTGAAAAAACTAAAGCCTTTATAAAAATATTTGGGCTTGTTATATCTAATTGGTTGTTTATTAACTTATGGACCAAAAGTGGTTATTTAAAGGCAAGTCATCATTTCAATTAATGGTCTCTCTTCCTTTCCTTCAATTTCAACGACACAACACACACACACCACACATTCAAAATCTTGTACTTTCACTATTTATCATCTTCTTCAAGTGGCCATTGTCCTTTCCTTGCACATAGTCCAAACTAGATGACAAGAAAGGATGCACCAAGACACATTCAAGGAGTAATATTTGAGAGAACTAATCAAAGATGGTTGAAAATTTTCAAAAGAAAAGTTGTCGTTTTTTTGTCCTCTCTTTCTCTCATGTGGAACCAAGAGAGTGGTCCTTTCAAGTGTTAGGGGTTTTTAATCCACAAAACAAAGAGCTTGAAGAATCATCAAAGGGGGATTTTATGAACGTTTTTATGGACTATTATCACAAGAAGACAAGTCAAGAAAGGTGTTAGAAGCCACAAAATCATTTTGGAGAGTTTTTTGTTCAAGTACAAAGTTCCAGCAGGCAAATTGGGTAACAGCCTCCTACCCAAATTTCAAAACAGCAAGCATTTCTTAAACTATTCTTTGTCATTTAGCATCATTTGTTATTGGGGCCTAAAAATAGAATTACTACGCTCATTTACAAGTTAGAGCAAGAGATTACAAGTGTGAGAAACCTTCTTATTGAACTTGCTTTATGCACACAATCTTTGAGAGATCATTGAGCCTAGATTATTAAATATTTATCTTTTGAGGGGATTTAGTTCTTGCTTTCAACATTGGGCTTAAAACCTTCATGATATTTTTGAGCTTATCTTATCAACAAAGAGTGAGTCACTCTTTGGTTGTTGGAAAATCATACCTTGAGTAGCATTGGGAAAATTTTACTTGAGGGGTTGAATAAGTTTGAAGCTTGAGCCTTTTGAAAAAGCTTTGGGTATAGGTTAGAGAGTGAGTCTTGGAAAACTCTTCTATAGGTTTGGGTTGAGCCTTAGTAAAAGCCTAGGTTAAAGAATGAGCCTTAGGGAAACTCTTGTAAAGGTTTGAGCTTGATCTTGTGAAAAAGCTTGGTTGTAAAAGGTTGGGTTTCACCTTGGAAGAAACCATATAGTAGATTTGGTAAATCTCAAGGGGGAGCCTTGAGTAGTGGATGTACCCATAGGATTTAGGGGAAACCACTTTAAATTAGAGTGTTTGTGTTTGTGTGTGTTTGCTCTCATCTCTTACCTTCAACCTTTCTTTTGTTCTTAGAAAATCCACAATTTGGGTAGGAGTCTCCTGCACGAATTTTTTTCCAAGAGGTTTTAGATGCTAATTCAACCCTCCCTTCTTAGCCGTTTTAGGCCTACAAGCAAGACATAGTTTGAAAGGAAATAATAACTTGAAAATAATGCATTATAATTACTTCAAGGAAAGATATAAATTACAAGTGGATAAACCAACCTTGAACCAAAGATGAGAAAACTCCAAGCCGAAATGAAACTCCCGTATCCCAAAATTAACTATTTAATTAAGTAATGATTATCTTTTTTATATCATATCACCCTGACTAATAAAATACTGAAACCATGATAAGATATTTAATGATAATAAACATTCATCTCTGATAATCTAATTAAGCATAATAACGAACAGATAAACCTGTGTTGTGCACAGCGGTTTGTTTTGTGCACTGTGGCAGTAATTGTCAGGTATCGATGTGTTTATGGTTGATTTGTATATGTATACTATAGTTTATTTGTTTGCGGTGAGACAGTGGTTGGTCTCACCCCCTCACATGCTTTTCACAGGTTAACTGATCGATGATCAGGAGTGCATATCAGCAGGTGGCGGTGTTTTCCTCTCGTCGGGTCGGATCCATAGAGTATCTTGCATTCATGTTTCCATATGTATTTGTCTTCCCCTGCATACCCATATTGTATTATTTATTATATGATTAATTGTTGATCATGTTGATGATATCGTATCTCGGGCATAAGGGCATTTTGGTTATTTCACATATTATAATTGATTAAATAAATAATTTGGGATACGGGCGTTTCACAAAATCTCCAATAAAAGAACTAGAATTGCTAAGTGTTTGACAAGAGAGTGAAAACTAGAACTAGAATGAAAAGTTAAAGCTAAATGCCAAAGATGGAACTTGATATCTTTGTCCTATAGTGCATGGCATTTTATAGTGCAAAGGAGGGAGGAACAATGAATTTTTTGTGGCTGGAAGTGCCTTCCTATGGCGCCAAAAGTGGTGTAGTGAACTACTTCTTTTGTGCCAAAAATAGATGCAAGCTTGCCTCATGTTTAGACCGTTACATGATACAAGGTTGGTACTGATCCCTTTCTTCGTGCATGAAAAACTAGGTGTAGGGGGACCAAGTCACCATCTTTAAAAATGCATGCATGTACCCACAAATAATGAAGAGTGGTACATATGTGTAACCACTTAAGACTTTCTCCAAAAATTTCATATGGACCACCAAAAATTCCTAGAATATTCTTAGGTTTTTTCTGGAAAATCTGGGCAGAAATCTTGAGGAAAAATCGAGGCTTGCCACGTGGCCATGGACTGCCCATGTTGGAACGGGCTGCATGAGCTGCTTATGCGGGAATTGTGCAATTAGCCAAAAATTCGTCTTTTAATCCTCATTACTGCACAAAAGCACTAAGATACTAGGACAAAAAGGATTATTAAAATAAAGTAAATAAAATGCAAGAAAATAGATAAAATAAATAATATTTGCAAATCAAAAACTGTAAAAATGTACCGTAAATGAGTGTAAAAATGTACACTCATCACCACCCCAAACAGTTTTGCTTGTCTGCAAGCAATTTTCGTGAAAAATCAGGATGAAAAACTTTTATCCATCGGGACAAACGGGACCCAATCAACCAAAGCCGCAAGAGAAGTCTCCGAATGCCACAAAAAAAATCATGGTATCCAATCTGCAAAAATTCTGAGGAAAAGAACTAACATAGTCCGAGTGTGTACTTTGTTAGGCAATTGATTTCATTGGTCAAATTCACATCTTTCCTCTTCACTTGCTAACAATGGTAAATTTGGTATTTAGTAGAAAAACGAGGTCAAATATGCAGATTAACTTTCCAATCTCCACTAATGGCAAGGATATATTCACAAGGATCAAAAGGGGATTTATTCGGTTGAAATGAGGCTAAGTTTAGGCTGACAAAAGAAGGGAATATATGGAAAACAAAAGATGTAATTACATGAAAAAGAAACTTACCAAATTTCCAGCCAATATGATATGTTTTCGATTGGTTCTAAGAATTTGCTTGCCCAATGGAGAGATTTTTCTCCTTTTCTTCCTCTCTCTCTCTCTCTCTCTTTTTTCGTTTCTTCTTTTTTAACATATCTTTTTCTTCTTTTCTCATCTTTTTTTTATTGAGAGAGAACAATGCAATAGGCGATTTCTGGAATCTACATGGGCTACTTGTGTTGTGTGTCTGTGAACCAAAATTTCTCCCGATGTTTGGCTGAGAACTAAGGAAAAGTTAATTTTTGAGCATTTACATGAGGGATTGTGTATGTACAAATGAAAGAAAAATGTAAAGATAGCCATAAGCACAAAGGGGATAGGGTGGTGAATGTGCGTATGAAAACAAACAGTGGTTACCCAATGGGCTCAACATGGTGTGCAAAGGAGTATGAATATTTACATGGATAGGCTATGTAGAAAAGTGGATTATGCAAAGAATGCCTTTATCCCATCCTTGTGAATTACCTTTGTGAAAATTTCGCCTTGATTGGATCATAAATCTGTTCTAAGACGTGAAGTAATGCCAAATATAAAAATAAAAAAGAACAAGCAAAATGAAGAGTTTTGAGGAAATTTAACCAAGTTCGATCTTTTACCCATTAAATGTTACTCGGACCATTCCAAAATTCGCCTCAAGACTTATTCATGCTGAAACACAGTGAATCACTTGAGACAATATCGAAGAAATCTCTTGTTCTTTTTGTGAAATCGAGTCCAATTAGGCCTAATGTGTAATCTGTGACTTGCAAAAAATTTATTCATACAATGGAAATAATAAAAACAAAATAAATTTTGAAAAATTTATTCATGCATGCTGAAAAGATAAAAATTGAAAAACAAATAATATATTTGCACCCCAAACTTGAAATGTGCAGTGTCCTCACTGCACCAGAATATAAAAAAAAAAAAACGATAACAAACCCCAAACTTAAGTTGAGACGAGGGTGCCTCAAAAGTCAACAGAGGAAAGATAGAACTTGATTTTTTCTTCTTCGGGTTGTCATGGGGATGGCATCTTATTGATGCAAAAGGAAATAATTGTGGGTTGCCTCCCATACAGCGCTTCTTTAACGTTTTGTAGCTGGACTCGATGCTTACTATGCTGAAGAAGGGTCGGAGAATGGTTTCACTACCTCTTGTCCGGTAGGCTCTCTAGGATCATAAGGCTTGGGTAACAAGTTCAATTTCCAATTCTGAGGTCTTGTTTTTAGACGCTACCTCTTGTCCACGACCTCAACTCTTTTAGCAACTCATCTACCTCTCCCTCAGTTAAGCTTGCATTTATGTCTTTTGGAAGAGTGGAGTTTGTTCCCAGTAATGAACAATGGAGTTGAAGAGTTAAAGGTTTCATCTTAACCTTTAAAGCATTTTCTTTTATCGAGGCTTATGGAATCTCTTCTATCTTCTCAAATCTTGTGTCTTCTTCTACAAATGCCAAAGACAAGACTTCAAGTTGGAGTGCACAACCTGCTATTTTAGGATCAGGATCCTTAACGCTTTTTGTATGGGCGAGACATGCCAATAAGGGATCCACACAGTGTGATTGTGGTGCAATTTTTTCAACTGCTTCTTCAACAATGTCAATCCGGAAGCACAAGTTGTCTGGCAGTCCCTTACGGATCACTTCATCAACATTAAAGCAAATTTTTTCAGACCCGACTTGCAATGTGAGCTTTCCATCCTTGACATCGATGATAGCTCCAGCAGTTGCCAAAAATGGTCGTCCAGGATGATGGGAATGTGGTTGTCTACATCTAGCACCACGAAATCAGCCAGGATGAAAAAGCTCCCAATTTTGATAGGAACATCCTCCAAAATGCCCACTAGATACTTTACAGACCTATATGCTAGGTGGAGTGACATAGCAGTAGGTTTCAGATTCCCTAGGTTTAGCTGCTTACTGATTGACAAAGGGATAACGCTGACACTTGCACCAAGATCGCAAAGTGCTTTTTTTTATGCGTACCTTCCCTATGTCACAGGGGATAGTGAATGTTTTAGGATCTGGAAGCTTGTTTTGAATGATTGCACTACATTCTCCTGTCAAGGCCACTTGTCCCGTAATCAATCAACTTATTCTTATTGGACAAGAGATCCTTTAAGAATTTAGCATAAGTGGGCATCTGGGATATGGCCTCGATGAATGGAATGTTTATGTAGAACTTCTTCATAATCTCCAGGAAGAGACCAAACTTCTTGTCATGGACAAGTGGATTCAGCCTCTGAGGGAAAGGTATTGGTGGAACATAAGCCTTGACTTCATCTTTTTTCGTCTTCCCCATTTCGGCTGACACAACCTGCTCATGGTCTGTAGACTTGTCCTCTTGCACGGCCTGGCCGTGCTCTACTTTTTCTACTGGTGCTGGAGGTGGTTGTCGCTCTTTATATTGAGTACCACTCCTAAGAGTGATTGCATTGCACTGAGCGTTAGGGTTCACCTCCGGTTTGCCCGGTAATCTGCCAGAATTGCCCTGACTAGGGCCTGCTTGTGCGATCTGATACTTGAAATTGTTAATCTCGTCAGAAAGCCCTTCCACAACCTGACGCTATTCCTCCATGAATTGTTGTTGTTGCTTCATGAAATAAGTCATGTGTTTAAACGGGCTTCTACCACTGGAGAATCCATATCTTATTGGCCCAGACTCAATATTTATTTCTAATTCAAAATTAAACCATCTCAGAAATAATAGGGAAAAAATAAACAAAAAGGCTAAAAAATTAAAATACCATTATTTTACCACATCAAATCATAAACATATTCATGCCTATAATCAAATCATCTCATCAATTAAAGACACATACACATTCATAACTCGAAAAATAATAAAATAAATCGCGGACCAAATTTGGGTGTTCACATGTTCATCTCTTTCGTTCCAGCATCATCTAGATATAGTCATTAACTGAGATCGGTTGAGTCTTCACCGAATATGGCAAAAGTTGGCGGAAGCGGAGGTGGCACCAATGGTGAGGCCGGCGACGAGGGAGCGACAATGATGACGATGACAACGAGCCAGACCTAGATATCCTTCCAACTTCAATGTTTTCTCAATTTTTGAATTTACTATTGATTGATGCAGGTTTGATTGGATCCCTACAGTATTGCAATTTTTTTTTTTTGTGTGTGTGTGTTTATACCCATATGGTAAAAGCAAATCCATAAGCTCAGAGCAAAATAAATATATGTTTTGGTCGATGGGGCCGGTTGTTTGGCTACCACATCATTTTCAGCTTTATGTACTAAACAATATCGATTTTCAAAGACACTGGAGAGTGTTTTGACATTCGGGAGGATCTCCTAGGTACTAGCCAGGGAAATGCCGCCTAATAAACTCTGTTATTTTGGTTGCAATAATGGACTGATAACAGATGTGATCTGGCTCAACCTAGCCAAAATGGTGGAGTTCTCAAATGATCAAGGATTGACTTCTGCCCAACGCGATTAGAACGTTAACCTAGGACATTTAGATAGTTCATCCTTTAAGTTAGATTCATATGATGTATTTTCATTTAACATGATGTGTAATATCCTCTGTAATGATGTTTCTCACAATTTTATATCAATGAAATTAGATGCTTGCTGACAAAATAATAATAATAATAATAATAATGGAGGCAAAACAAACTGATTTTAAAACATAATTTCCCTTTTGTAATACAAACGTTCATCTTCTTCCTTAACCTTTTAGCATAATTTTGCACTACTATTATTTATAAGAAGTTCCAATTTTATTTTTTTCCTCCCTTCATTTGTTTCTTCTGGCTCTTTAACCGCCATTTTTTTTTTGTTGCTCTGAAAATAGTAGCTGCGGTGGACGCTTTCCAAAATGTAAGATCTCTAATAGTTTAGATTAAAATTAAGAAAATCCACGAGTTCCCACCAAATGTTCAGATCATAACTTGCTTATTGCATAGAAGTTTTACTTGTATGTCTCTTGTCTAATTCTTTTCGATTCGATCCTTAGAAGCCACTAAGCAAAATGTGAACGGTATCCCCCAAGAAAGAAAGAAAGAATTTCGAGAAGAACAGATTGATTTTGGTTGTTGGGTTGGATGAATATGTGGCAAGTACACAATATAACTCGCACCTCTAAATGCCACGCTAGTTCCTCCTTACCATGTTGCCTGCAAAACTGCAAAGTGCAAAAGCCGACCACAAACCAAAAATGTGTAAGTAACCCATCTCCTGGAGAACACTACCAACAAATAACAATCCCCTAGGCTCCCTTTTATTTTTAGTCCTCAGATTTGAAGAGAAATGGGTTCTAAAATTAGGCATAATAGTAGGATATCCATTAGCCAAATGGGTTTAGTGCACCAGAATCCAGATGACGTTTGGCATAGTAGTATATATCCACATTACCTTCCACGTGTGCTTGATAGGCCAAGCTGGAGAAGAGTACTTTAAAATTTTTTTTAAGAAAGAACAAAAACTTGTGGCGTCGAACCCTTTTAGGCCTGTGTGCCTTTGTATGTAGACGGGAAGGGTAGACCCAAGAATCAACAATTCACAATCAAAGTTTTGCAATCCCAATTTTCAATGCATAAGATCTCGGACAAACAGCCATTTAACTCTCCCCTCGGAAACAGCTGCTTTTGATGTTAGAAAGAACATCAGAACTACAGGATGGACCCACCATGTCCAAACTAAACACCAAGCTCCACCCTTTTCCAGTTTTTCTATGCTGTCTTTTACACCTGCACAAGGCCAAAAGCTATAAATAGCTCCCCCCTTTGTTGGCTTCTATTCTAACGTTAATCCAGATATTGCATTGGCATTGCACCATAAATACTTCCACTTGGGTCTCTCATCAGGTTTGTTTTCGTATTAGTTGCGGCCCAAGGAAATTGGTCCAGATTTTCTGTGGGGAGGTAGTAACTGATAATGTTAGGGGTGTTACTTACTCATGTAAACACATTTATGTTTTTATTAGTCTTTACAGCATATGGGGAGGAGGTTGGGTGGTCAATTTCTCAATTATAGCTTGGATTCTGCCACCACGTCTCCTGCAGCCATGCCTTTAATAGATTAATTCATTGGAATAAGCAAATAACTCGGTGGCGGTGACAGTTTAACACTTTTTGTTGGGGGGGGGGGGGGGGGCTCTTGATATGTGCCAAACTTGACTTTCAAAATCTTTTTCTTGTCAGTTAAAGCAGTACTAGTAGTAGTAGTAATACACTGCCACGTAAGGCTGGCATCTCTTGTGAGCAAAAGGAACCGAATCGATCCTCTTCTCCTCTCCCTCCATAAACAAATCAAAGTGGACTATTTCGCCCATTCCCTGATACCATAATCATTTCATCGTCTTGCACAGGCAGGTCGTAGCAGTAGCAAGCAAGAGAGTAAAAAAGTAAGAAAAAAACCCTATAAACATGGGCTCAGAAAAAGGCCAAAATAGAGCCAAAAACATCATAATTTTGACAGCACTACAGATATCAACATGTGTTGTTCCCAAAAAAGAATTTCCTTTCTCGTTCTATTTTATCTTTGCTACTACTAGGCCAAGAAGACCTCCATGCTTGCTTCCTTCACAGATTGACAGACAGGACAAAAGCCGAGAAAAGCTTCACAAGGCTTGCACGAGGAGAGGTGCCTGCAAGGGAGAAAGACAACGCACGACCTCCTAGAGTTGCACCTTTTACAGCCTATTGTCTTCTCTTGTTGCTGTTCTGTACTCTCACAAGAACCACCCCCACCACCACCACAACAATAGGACTCTGCATCATGGGCTCTGTTGCTGGCCAAGGCCACTCTCTCCCTCACTTGTTCCAGCGACTTGTTGAGATCTACGATGGTTGCTTCCTTTGACCTCGCCATTTGTTGCCATGATTCCCCATCCTTCTGTGCTCTTCTCAGGCAGGCCTCGAGCTCCATGTTTCTCTTCCTCGCTTGTGCCAAGTCCTCTTCTTTTTGCCTCATCAACCACGAGGCCTTTGATTCCATACTCTTAAGCAGGATTGAAAGTTGACGCTTTCGTTGCTCTTGCAAAGTAGATCTTAATCTCTCGCTCTGCATTAGTTTGCATAAACAAATTAACCTTCTTCATAACAAAGACATTGTAATAATTAATATTTTTAACCCGGATAACAAAATGAAAAGAATCAGCCAAAAAAGCAAAAGAAAAATCTTCAAAAGTCACAGGACAGCCAATCTAGACAGAATAGTACGTGTATATATATATATATATATATATATATAAATGTTAAGTACCTGTAACCGAAGAATGCAATCAACCTCACGCGTCTGCATTTCAAGATGAGCATCTAAAGATTGAGAGAGGGCCATGGAGAAGGAACTATCACAAGTTGATGACGAGGAAGAAGATGGACCCAGAGTGCAAGTATCAAACCCATAATTTTGAGAGCGTTGTTGTTGAAGAAAATGGTCCTGCGTCGGCTCAGGAGGAGGAGGATGAGGAGGCTGCTGCTGCGGATAATTTGCAAAACAGAGATCAGCTTCAAGCCCAGAAACGGAAACCGGATTGTTAACCATCCAATCCTGAAGGGCGCACATGGGAAGACCAAGACTTTCCGGATACAACTGTGCTTGAACAGCCATAACAACAATAACCCAGCTAGCTAAGTGGCAGAAGACGCTAAGAAGATCATATAATTATAACAAACGCAGCTAAAACGTGGCCTTGTGTATATGTACACAGTTTTACATTGGGAGGAGGGGTAATGAACTAGAATAAAACTAAATATTGAGAGGTTATAACAGATACGAAATGGAGAGGAGGGTAGGTTTGAAGCAAGAGAGATAAGGGGTTCGTGTATTTGTTGATGTAATCAGAAGAGAAGCAAGACCTTCTTTTTTCCTGTGTCTCTCTTTTAATTAAGCTTTTTTTCTTTTTTGCTCTCTTTAAGAGGCACAACCTTTGCCTTCTTTCTAGCTCTGGTGTCTGGTTTAACAGAAAGAGACCATTACAAATGAATCCCGTGGATGGCTATATATAGAGAAGGGCGGTAAACTGACAAAATCTTGTTTAATGTCCTTTTTCTTTTCTCTTACTTTTCTTTTCTTTTTTTTTTAATTGAATGGGATTTATGGGGGGCTCATTATTGTTATTTTACCCGTAATGACCTAATTAAAGGAACTACTAAAAAGCGAAATTGATTCAAAATGGAGTTATAGAATCCTACTGTGTCATCAAAACCCATAAAAGCTATCGAGTCATCAATGAGGTATACATATATATATATTATATTTTGTTTTTTTGAATAAAAAAGGAGAAGAAAATTGAGATGTGATGAATGAAGATGGCACAAAACGACGTAAACATGCAGATTTTATGACAGAGATAATCACTGAAGTATCGGGTCAGAGGCAGAGGGGAGAGAGAGATAGGCGGTAATAAGGGTTATAAAGAAAATTGATGGAGAAATTTACTCCTCAAATAAGACGCGAAGAAGTCAGACGTTATAGAGGGAGGGAAGGGAGTGGAATCAGAGATTTTGGAAATTGTCAGTTTGGTTCATCGGGAAAGGCTGAAGAATAGCATCCTCATTTATCGTTTTATAACTTTTTTTTTTTGTTCTCTTTCTCCCCTTTTCTTTTTTTCTTTTTTTCCATTTTGGGTGTAACTAAAAAAAAAAAAACTGATACGTTTTAGAGCAAAAGGACAAAACGGACTAAAACTTAAAGCCTGTTTGCCTGACCAGGACTGGAGGCATCCTTTTACTACTTACTACTTACTAGCACCTATGACAAAAAAACCACAATGAATTAAATTGATGAGGGTGATTCAAATGGTGAATAGCAAATACTGCTTTAAGAAGAGAATCTTGTAGTTGAAATCAATCAGTTTTGGTCATGTCTTCTGCTCTGACCTGGCGTCATCTTTGTACCTAAAGATAACGTACAAAGGAGATTGTATCAGTATGTCATTTTGTGGAACAAAGTTTTTTTTTTTTCTTTATTACACTTGGAAGGGACTTGCACCTGGTTTAGAGAGAATAAAGATCTTTGATAGTGATCATTTTCAGTTGGACTCGCCGTCAACAATTACTTAACATCATGACCTTGCATCTGCTTTTCTGTTGAAAGGGAATGATGCAACTAATGGAGCCATCACATTGCCTTGTGGTCCAATTACTAAGGTTTACTCAAGGAGAGTTAGGAATCAGCTTCTACGACACATTCAAGGCTTGATATCTACGGAACTTGATGATCACGCAATGAACAAAGCCGAGAAGGAGTTGAGGCCGAGACCTACATGGTTACTTGCTATTGAAGCCTAACCGACTCAAAGGAGCAAATGGGGGTAGTCGACTACACCCAGCCCTTAAGGGTCCTTGTCGACATATCTTTTCAGGTTTTACGTAGTATTGCCGAAATTTAGTTTACTTATGTTAGTTAATTTCGGTTATAGTTAATTATGGGCTTTTAGTATTTTAAGTTATTTGGGTTTTATTTGTAAAGGTTTTAATTAGTGTCCAAGTTATGTGGGCTCAGTTTTAAACCTAGTCTATTTACGGTTACTATTCATGTGAATAGTACCCGCGTGAATAGTGACATAAAGTCTTTTATTTTAATCTAGTTACAAAGTCCAAGTCCATTAGGGTTTAGTATTAGACTAGTATAAATAGAGAGTCTTTCTATTGAACATGGCACAGACTATTTTGAGAGAATAAAATTACCTTTGAGGTTTTCTTTGATTGTGGATTCAATCGTAATTGAGAGAGGATTCTCTTGATTTTATATTAGGGTTTGAATTTACTTATCAAGTTTCTTGCTTGTGGCGTTTGTTCAATTCCTTGTGATTCTAATCCCTTTGTTGCCTATTCCTTAATTGAGTCTAGGAGGTAAAGAATAGAATTGCTAAAACCCTTTGTTGTGTTTGTACTTCTTTGTTGTCTAATCCGGTGCAGAGATTAGAAGGTGAAAGAGACTTACTCGGCGAGTTTGATTGAGATTGACGATCGGGACGAACAGATAGTTACGGAGGTGGAACTAGTGGATTCTAGGGCTGTTGCCGTATCATCTTTGGATCACAGGATTGATTCTGATGGGGATGGAACGCTTTTAACTAACTGCTCAACACAATCCTGGTTTATGCACCCAGTTGCACCATTTTATCCAGGCAATCTATAATCATCATTCCATAAAAGCTGTATCCAAAGTGTGATGAGAACTGAGAAGGGAACCTCTTTTTACATGTTAAAAAGAAGACGACATGTTGAAAATATCAGCAGCCCAGAGCCCCAAACTGAAAGACTGATGACCCCTATCAGATTTTCAAATGAAGCTAGGGTTCTGAATGTGAAATATAATGCTTGCTTAGGGGCTCATTACATTTTACCCCCTGATCTTTAGGTCAATCTTAAATGACCCCCTGAAAAAAAAAAACCGGAATTTTATCCCCTTAACTTTAATATTTCGCAATTAACCCCCTATTTTGGGTTAGACGTTAGCTTCCGTCCAGGTGGTGATTTGTCCGTCGTTAGAAAAGTTTTCTTAAACCCCACCGGACACGTGGACGGTGGAGATGCGTTCCCACCACTACTTTCCTCCATTCCCTCCATTTCTTCCCTCCTTTTTTTTTCCCTCCTCCATTTCCCGCAAAAATCCATCCATGCCTTTAGCCAATAGCATAAAAGGCAACCCCTCCTTACTCACTTCTACCCATCCTCACTCACTTCTACCCATCTGTTACAATAAAAAAAATCACCCAAAAGACCATTGAAACAAAGTCCAAACTCATGTCTTCATCCTCTATCAATTCACGCAGCCATGGAAGGAGTGGAAGGAAAGAAGAGGCTGACTTTCACAGATTTTGTAATGTGATGTGCAAGTGCAAGAAGAAAGCTCAGGTAGAAATTTCAGAGTCTCTGCAGAATCCTAGAAAGTTATACTACTGGTGTGACACATGCGGGTTCGTTGGGTGGTGTAAAGCACTCAGTGGTGATTGTGTGAAGGTTGAATGCAATACAACTGGTTCAGAAAGCAACGGCATGGCTGAAGAATTGATGGTCTGTTGCAAGGGGATTGAAGCATGCTTTAATGGGGTTCAATCTTTGGGTAATGCAGTGGCAGAATTGAAGATGTTAGCTAACAGGGGAATTATGCTCTTGATGTGTATTCTAGGTTTCAATGTGCTAGTTTGTCTATTACTTGCAGCTAGTGTAGGAAATAAAATCTGAATGGGTAAGTAGAATGTAATGACTCTATTTCTGGTATGGAACGCAAATGAAATGCTAGTGCTTGTAACATGATGAAATGGGAATGGAATGGAATAGAATGCAAATGGAAGTTACGCAAACTGGAAGCTTTTGGTATGTACCTAATGCAAGATGCATGAAAACAATCGAGCCTCTTCCCTGCTTCCATACCGCACCACTCCAATCCAACAAGTCCAATTCACCATATCCACACAAGTAACCACAAACACATCCAACAGAAGCAAACTACAAACACATCCAATACATAAACCATCACAAATTAGAGTGAAATGTAAGTTTAGCAACACAAACAAGCTTGACCAGCACAGAAACCCAATCCAACAAAAACATTAAGTATTACATGCCAAGTGAGTTTCATTCTCAAATTTTATAATGGCATCAAAAAATTAGCATGCCTCCTGTTTATGATCTACATGCTATGCAAAAGGTGGCTGCAGTGTATATGACACTAAAGCTTCCATACTTTAGTAGCTGGAAAATCCTTACGTGCTCTCCTAATAGGCCTTGGTGGTGCAACAGGTTGAGTTGGCATAACAGGTTGAGTTGCGTTGCGCCTAGCAGAAGCCATAAATCCAGAAATTGGGCGTCTCATCTGTTTAAAAAGAATAAGATGAACAAATTTGTTAATAAGTAAAGCAAGTTAAACGTTAAGATCACTTATGCAAATTTTGGAGGGATAATGATAATGATAAAGGTAAACTTACAGGATTTTGAATAGATAAGCTTGGCGGTGGCCTATACTGCTGACTCATAGGTTGTCTCACCTACTGCAAAATATTATTCCTCTTTAAGAATGAATACAGAAACAAAATAACCTAGAATAAATAATTGAAGGGAGGTAAACTTACAATATTTGGAGGACAGCTGCTTGAGCTTGGCATATTTGGGAAGCTCATTGGCTGGTTGATATTCTGCAAAATGATTAACATAATTAATATACAAAATTATGTTGATAAAAGTGAATAAAAGTGAATTGGAATTAGGATAGACAAAGTAGGGTGAGATGAACTCACAACATTTGGAGCATAAAGGCTTGATCTTGGCATATTTTGAGAAGTCACATTCGGAATGTTGGAGATTGGCCTATGTTGGTGAGTGACAGTAGATTGTTGAGTTGGTAAATGAGCAGCATCCATATGCATTGGTCTAATTGCCTATAACAAAGTAAAATCAGGACAAGTAACAACATATACACGTTAGTAGCAATATTATGAAGCAATTATTTTGCAGCAAATAAAATGGAAGATATAGTAAAACTTAACTGGCAATTTTGTAGGTCTACTTGCATCCTCCTGTTCATGTCGAGTTGCAGCAGATGATGTATCCTCACCTATTGATGCATTCTGCCCACTATTAACATTAGGACTATGTCCTTCATCCCTCTGTCTCTTTGCCTTTGGAGGCTTTGCTTTTGGAGGCTTTGCATTTGGGTGTCGGGGATTGGTACAAGTCCTGATATTGTGGCCATATTGCAGACAATTTTGGCACATAATCCTCCCACCTGCCTTGGTGAGTCTATATGGCTGAGATGGTGTGTCCTCTTCCTCTCCTCTTCTCCTTGCAATTGGTTTCCTGCCACGCTTCTTCTCTTCTCTTGCAACTGGAGGCAGGCAAGGATCAGCATCTACTTATGGCCAGTGTGCTTCACCAGGAACAGGTTGAATACCGCCTGCATAACAGGTCACAAACCGCTCCAATGTGTACCAATCATCAACATAGTCTTCAGGATTCAGATTGCTGAACATAATGGCAGCACATGCATGGTGGCAAGGTATTCCTGTGTATTCCCACTTCCTGCAGAAGCAACTCCTACTGTCTAGATCACAAATGACAGTACTCTCATAGCAATGTGAAACTTCAAATCGCATCCCAGATCCTCCTGGAATGACAATGCAGTTCATAGCCTCTTGTTTTGCCTTCTCCAACTTCTTCAGAATTCTGGGACAGATCCTGAGGCTGTACTTATGCATCCATGCCTGCTTCCTCGCAAATCTCCTCATCAGTAACCTTCTGATGCCTTCTAACATAGTGATGATTGGCTTATCTCTAGTCTCTAAAATTAGAGCATTGAAGCTCGCTGCCAAATTATTTAGGAGGAGCTCACACTTGGTCCTAGAACTCATCTTATGCCTAGCCCAAAGCTTGGTGTCGATTCTCATCAACCAAGCATAAGCATCTTCTCCTCCACCAGGTAAGCCTCTCAGCATTCCCATCCAGTGAATGAAATCATTCTCTGTGTAAGACCGGGCAGCATTCCACAAGTAGTCCTTGAAGGTCTTTGCGGGCCACTGCTTCTGAAAATTGCACCACATGTGTCTTAAACAGAATCTATGATCCACAAAGCTCAGTTCATTATCGAACAAGCTTGTCAGCCCCTACATGACCACAATGTAACAGAAATTAGAAAATAAGAGCATAACTATTTATCAAAATGTGAAATTGCAAATTCTGTTTTGTTAGAAAATAATCATGAACAAAAAAACTTACCTTCTGTCTGTCAGAAATGAAAGTCCATCCTCTCTCTGCTGGTGAGCCGATATCTTGGAATAGTAGTTCCAAGAACCAAGTCCAACTATCCTTGCATTCAGACTCGACAACAGACCAGACAATGGGAAATATATTGTCATTAGCATCTTTTCCCACTGCAGCCAGAATTTGTTGGCCTCTGAATTCACCTTTCAAATGGCAGCCATCTACGCCTATGAAAGGCCTACAACCTGTAGTGAAGCCATCCTTGCAGCCCTTCAAGCATATATACAACCTTTAAAATTCTCCATCAGGGGCAGAGATCTTCACTGTGCTGCCAGGATTGAATTGCAACAGTGCCTCACAATATCTCCTCAGTAAGCTATATTGTAGACTCTCATCACCCCTAATAATTCCAAGTGCAATTGCCTTTCCTCTCTCACACTTGGCGGGAGAAACATAAACATTATGCTCTCTTCTTACCCTTTCAACAAGCACC
>JAKUCV010004930.1:0-22186 GCA_028386065.3 Turnera subulata
AATTAACTTTAATTTCCAAAATACATATTTTTATACATATGCCATAATCATAATTTTCCAGACGAAGTAATATACATACTAAATTTCCAGAAATTAATTTCAAGGTATATATATATATTTTTTTCCAGTTAATAATAATTTTTTAAAACATAACTTAATTATTTATCAAAGTAAATATGTTTATATTTTAATAAAAATACCAGAGTTAAATTGGAAATAATTTTCTCAAAATAACTATATATTTTTTTTCCAAAAATAAATACCAGAATATTATTAAATGTATATATATAGTTTGTTTTTTTTAATTAAATTGACTGGGCTGAACAGGACCAAGCCCAGACCAAGGCAGCAGGCCCGCCAAGGTCCGGCCCAGCACCTGCCCAACCGAGCCCAAGTCAACCAAGCCCACACAACTGAAGACCCAAGGCGCGACCCGACCAGACGAAACGGTCGGACGCGGGTCGATCTGCTCACCTCGGGTTGAGCAGCTGCGACGGCGACGGCGTAGCGAGGCGGGGAAGACGAGGCGAAGCAAAGCAACCGCGGACGAAGGGCGGCGCGAGGGTGGCGGCAAACCAACGCTGCAACGCCGGCAGGAAGCGGAAGACGCCGAGGAGGACAGATCTGTCGGGTCTGTCACGGGTCAACTGCGCTAGCGGGTGCGTCCGGCGGCGGATGGCGATGGGGACGACGGCTCCGAGGTCGCGACGGTGAGGAGATGATGCTGGTGGCGGCGGTGCGACGTGATCGGCCTCCGAAGCTTCGTCGTGAACAGTGCAGGGGAGGCGGCGAAGGTGACAGAACCGTTCCTCCATTTTTCCTTTTTTTTCTTATTTTCTGTAATTTCTTATTTTTCCCTTCTTTTCCTTTCTATTTTTTTTTCGATTTTCGATTCCTTTTTTTTCTCTTGTTTTTTTTCTCTCGTTTTCTTCTTCTTTTTTTCTGTATATTTTTTCTGTTTTTTTTTTCCTTTTTCTCTTTTTTTTTTCTTTTTCTCTCTTTTTTTATTTTCTCTCTTTTTCTCTTTTTTTTTCTTCTCCTCTCTTCCTCTCTTCCTCTCCTTCTTCCCTGCTTTCTTTTTCTTATTCATTATATAACCGTGTAAATACTATTATTCATGTGATCACAATAATGCAGGCGGGTCCGATCGGACCAGAAAATAACTGATACCCCCTTAGTTATTTTCCGGTGTGATTTTTCGAGAAATTCCGAAACCCGAAAAATACCAACTTAGGTCCGAAAAATCCACGGGAAAATCACGAGCGCGGGAAAACTCACGGTTTCGAAAAACGACTCCCGATTTACCTTGAATTAATTACCCAAGATTAATTCAACAGTAAATCACGGTAAAAAGACTTTTACAGTCCCGGTAAAAATCAAAAATTTTACCCCGGCTGTTACAGTCTACCCACTTTAAAAAGAATTTCGTGCCCGAAATTCCGTCTTTTCCGTGGGTCCTACCACGATAAGCTTCTGGCACACTCTGCCAGGTGTCCAACCTCAACCCGAGATACCGCTTATACCCTTAAGCGACATCTCGTCCTCTTATAAATACCAAACCTCATGACTGGCATACTCACACACAGTCATGGACTCTCCACTCCGATCTCGAACAACCTCAGACTCCGAGAACAACAGCTACATCGGCGGTACTGCTTTCCCAACAAGCTCCGATGAAGAACCTCCGAAGAAGCGCTTCAAGACGAACATCGTCGGCATGAAAGAACACATGGTGGTCTTTCGAAGACGCCGGAAGAAGCGTGCTCCCAAAGAAGCTGAGGATCGAAAGGGCAAGGCGACAGCTGAAAGCAGCACTCCACAGCAGACGCTGACGCAGCTGAATGTCTCACTGAAGAAGATCAGCTCGGCGGTGGCGCAGATCGAACTGGCGTGCGCAGAACTGTTCCCACACATGAAAACCGTCCAAAAGCTTGTAAAAGACTTAGAGAAGCAAGTAACTCAGTAGAGTACTTCTTCTCCTATGTAAAACTATTATAAATAAATAAAATAAGTTTCCTTTTTAAATCAAAACTCTTATATTACGAATTCTCTTATTAAGATATGAAAAATTATGTTCAACTGAAAAACAAAATATTTAAAGCAAAACAAAAACCATAAAAAAGGAAAATAAAATCAAACATAAAGATGTTAAAAACTGAACCAACAAAAAGAAAGCAAAACCAACATAAGAAATTAAAACAAAACAAAACTCGTTTAACAAAATCAAAACATAAAGAAATTAAAACAAAAACATGTTTTCATGCTCGACGCTCTAGATCGATCGTATCCATCCTCGATCCCGAGAAACGTAACGTACACAGCTAACGGTGACGTCGGTTCCTCTCGTGAAAAAGACAACCGTTAACTCGTAAGGCGATGATCACGGGCACGTCCTGTGTCCCTCGAAAGAGACGATACCCACTTGTTCACAAATTTCGCATGAGCCAAAAACGTCTGTCAAGGCTCGTATCTCTCCACGATGTCCGAACAGCTGTGAACTCGTTGCACATGCACTCTACTCGAGGTGTGGTCCCATCCGTCTAGCCTCAACGGTCACGGATGCAAGTGATAAAAGATGCAAGAAAAATATAGCAAGACCATGGAAAGAAAAGACAAAGTAGCCAGAGCGAAAGAAAATCATAAGATGGAAAAAGGCTGAAAAACTCTGGCACGGTAGTCCGAAAAACGTGTAAAGTAACAAAGCATTAAATGAAAGCAACGGTAAATTTTCAAAAAGCAAAATCTTGAAAATAAAAAACGGTAATCACGCTCCCCGTAAGTGTATAAAAGACGGAGCGGTGAAGTGTAAATCACCGAAAGCATTTAAAAGCAACAAAACTCTCAGTAAAAACAAAACCACAATGTTCAAAACACCACACGTCGAAACACGATGTCTGCTCCTTCATCAATCTTCTTCGTCGAAGGTGCCAACCTTGGCAGGAGAAACCATCTGGCCTACAGCATGGTCAACGAATGTGCTGAAGAGCTACCGAACGAGCTCGGCAGAATGCCCCGACTGGTCTTCGTCGACAAACTCTACTCATCGCGGTTCTTCGTTACTCCAATGGAGAGGTGTTCTTCCTAGAGGATAGCGGCACTCTGAGGACCTCCTACTACGGATCAGCCAACTCCATCATGTTCTTCATCTCCGAAAGACTTCAGGAGTTCAACCTGGAGTCCACTTGCCACTACCTGGAGCAAGGTACCTACTACCAGCTCTCGATGACGGCTCAGAGCATGCCCAGAATGACTCGTCTGCCTGTAACTTGGCCGAAGGCCCGACTACTGGTGTGGAACTGCAGAGGAGTCGCAAGGTGTTCTCAGGAGTTCTCGCGTACTCTGAGGGACTTGAAGAACCAATACAAACCGAACATGGTTCTTCTGACGGAGACCCAATGGCAACCTCAAGACGATCACGGTCTCATCCCACTCCGGTTCCCTCAAGCTAACCGGTTCGAGCTTCCTGGTCAGGACGGCAGAGGCGGCATGTGGTTCTCGTGGAGCGACAGTATCCAAGTCAACATCAACAACGACCCAACCAGCTTCAGGGTCAATGTCGTTCCCAGGCGTTAAATGTACTTTCTTTTTTATAAAAAAATATAAAATATCAATGTAATATTTCTGTTTTGTAATCAAAATATTAATATTATTAATAATATTTGTATTTCTGCTAATTTATGGCATCATTACCTCATATGTGTATGTTCTGCGACAGCTGGCGTCCCTTGACTGGATCCATAATGCACTAACTAAATGACATAAAATAATAAACAAATGGAGCGAACTATGCAAACAAGACAACAAACACACAAAGACTGCCCAACAAGACCTAACGCCCGCTCCACTACCAAAATAAAACGCCCTGACCCGTATTTACCGTACACAGTAAACACAAGCCAGAACTGTGACGACCCGACCAATCAAGGCCCAGCATACAGTGTATACAACAATAACTCGGGCCTAACGGCCCAGAATAGTAAAACAACATAAATAGCAAAACCGGCCCAATGGCCCAATAATAGTAAAAACATGCACAGCGGAAGACTTATAAAACTCACATAAACACTGTATGCATAGATGCAAACTATGGATCCAAGCCTTGTCCAAGGGATAACGCTGCAGCCTGTCTGGAATGCACCAAATCTGTATAACAAACAATCCATCCTACGGGATGAAAGCCCGCAGGAGACGAAGGAAAGACAATCAATGTGCACACTAAAATTACTCAAGTCAAAAACACAGGCTAAACAGCCCAACCAAAAAACTCGACCCAAAATCGGTCCAAAACCAAAAAGACTCAAATAAAATCCAATTATCCAATTTTATCTTTCCGGGCCCCATCACGGATAAGCTAGGGTCGTACCAGGTTATCAACCTGTTCCTGGTGCCAGATCAAAAAGAACCCAGGGATAGACATCCCAAATATAACAAACCGGGATAGACATCCCAAACATAGACATGCTTATCACACGAACCCAGATCATGGCCACCACAAAACAGTCTCTAACTATCCGGTCGTACCTCTACTTACCACGTGACAATTATATTACCGTCGTCAAAAACCAAACTCAGGGATCGACATCCCTAACCAAAATACCGGGATAGACATCCCATCCAAAATACCAAGGATCGACATCCTTTCACAATTCATTATTTATTCCATTATATTTAGTGCCAAAATGACTCAAGGATTAACATCCAAAAACCAAACACGGAATAAACATCCCGAACCACAAACAAGACAATGGGATAAACATCCCAAAAACAAACACAACAAATGTAGCAATCAACAGTGCACAATCATCAAAACATAATAACGGAGTAATATAGGCACATATTGAAAGAAATCCATCCTCACCTTGGCCGATTACTCAACTCCGGAAACTATGACCGGTCCGACGCCGGCTCCTCGGGAAACTGCCCGATATCCGAACCTATACAACAAAACAATACATACACATAAATGCACATAATCGGTATGCTATGATGCCAATGCTACGAAATTACCCATCCCGGTTCATTTCCGTTATTATTACCCTTTACTGAAAATATTTACTGTACGTATTTCCGAATATAATTTCGGTACCATACTTTAATTAAAACTCTTAAAAATATTTTCATAAATTAACTATAATTTCCAAAATAATAATCATCATAATTTTTCCAGAAAAATAATAACCTATTTTATAATTTCCAGAAGATATTTATAGTATTTATCTTTTCTAAATATATATAGTAATAATAAATTAACTTTAATTTCCAAAATACATATTTTTATACATATGCCATAATCATAATTTTCCAGACGAAGTAATATACATACTAAATTTCCAGAAATTAATTTCAAGGTATATATATATATTTTTTTCCAGTTAATAATAATTTTTTAAAACATAACTTAATTATTTATCAAAGTAAATATGTTTATATTTTAATAAAAATAACAGAGTTAAATTGGAAATAATTTTCTCAAAATAACTATATAATTTTTTTCCAAAAATAAATACCAAAATATTAATAAATGTATATATATAGTTTGTTTTTTTTTAATTAAATTGACTGGGCTGAATAGGACCAAGCCTAGACCATGGCAGCAGGCCCGCCAAGGTCCAGCCCAGCACCTGCCCAACCGAGCCCAAGTCAACCAAGCCCACACAACTAAAGACCCAAGGCGCGACCCTACCAGACGAAACGGGTCGGACGCGGGTCGGTCTGCTCACCTCGGGTTGAGCAGCTGCGACGGCGACGGCGTAGCGAGGCGGGGAAGGCGAGGCGAAGCAAAGCAACCACGGACGAAGGGCGGCGCGAGGGTGGCGGCAAACCAACGCTGCAACGCCGGCAGGAAGCGGAAGACGCCGAGGAGGACAGATCCGCCGGGTCTGTCACGGGTCAACGGCGCTAGCGGGTGCGTCCGGCGGCGGATGGCGATGGGGACGACGGCTCCGAGGTCGCTACGGTGAGGAGATGATGCTGGTGGCGGCGGTGCGACGTGATCAGCCTCCGAACGCTTCGTCGTGAACAGTGCAGGGGAGGCGGCGAAGGTGACAGAATTGTTCCTCCATTTCTCCTTTTTTTTTTCTTATTTTCTGTAATTTCTTATTTTTCCCTTCTTTTCCTTTCTATTTTTTTTTGATTTTCGATTCCTTTTTTTTTTCTCTTGTTTTTTTTCTCTCGTTTTCTTCTTCTTTTTTTTCTGTATATTTTTTCTGTTTTTTTTCTGTATATTTTTTCTGTTTTTTTTTTCTTTTTCTCTCTTTTTTTCTTTTCTCTCTTTTTCTCTTTTTTTTTTTCTTCTCCTCTCTTCCTCTCTTCCTCTCCTTCTCCCCTGCTTTCTTTTTCTTCTTCATTATATAACCGTGTAAATACTATTATTCATGTGATCACAATAATGCAGGCGGGTCCGATCCGGACCAGGAAATAACTGATACCCCCTTAGTTATTTTCCGGTGTGATTTTTCGAGAAATTCCGAAACCCGAAAAATACCAACTTAGGTCCGAAAAATCCACGGGAAAATCACGAGCGCGGGAAAACTCACGGTTTCGAAAAACGACTCCCGATTTACCTTGAATTAATTACCCAAGATTAATTCAACAGTAAATCACGGTAAAAAGACTTTTACAGTCCCGGTAAAAATCAAAAATTTTACCCGGGCTGTTACAATTAATATCTTAAAAAGTGAAGCTATCAATATATAATATATTATTTTTAATTTATATTTTCCAAAACTAGTCATTCTAAATATATAATATACTTTTTTGTATTAGTAAAACCAGAAACTGACAAAGAACAATTTCATATGTTTTCAAAATGGTACAAATCAATTATATTTAATTAGTGTTGATGTTCAAATTTTATGATTGAATAAAATAAATAAACAATACATTTACAGTTAGGTACGCATACGAAGGGAGAACAATGAAAAATGCATGTGTGGGTTGCCAAAAAAACGCAAGCAATATAGTTTTTTCATATGAAAATATTTAAAGAAATAAATATCAAAATAATATAAAAATATTTGATGTATAAGACAATGAAGTAGCTTGATTTTATTAGATACATTACCAGCCTCAGTAAACACGTGTCGGAACTGTACAACAGTAAACACAACACGAGACACGGCCCAAAGATAATATCAATGAATATAACAGAGAAACCGGCCCAACGGCCCAACATCAAAACACATCACCCAAACCCGGAAACCCAAATTATAACACAGCGGAAGCAATTTTATCATTCTCAATAATAGTATGAAACCATGCAATGCAACATATGGATCCAAGTCCTGCCCGAGGTAATGTCATAGCCGCCAAAATGCATCATACCTGAATCACAAATAACTCAACCTACGGGATGAAAGCCCGCAGGTGAGGGGTGAATCCGAAGTGCCTACCAACCATGGATAAATAGAGATATGCAGGCAACTATAATACTTCAAAGAAGAAATACAGACAATAGTCACAACCATACCAAAGACAATACCGTACAAGACAGACCAAACCCAAAGACTCGACCCAAACGTACCAAAGACTTTATTATTATTCCAATTTCATCTTTCTGGGCCCCGTCACGGATAAGCTAGGGTCGTACCAGGTTATCAACCTGTTTTTGGTGCTAGATCAAGAAGAACCCGGGATCAACATCCCAATAACAAATCTCAAGGATCAACATCCCAATAACAATCTCAGGAACCAACATCCCAATAACAATCTCAGGGATCAACATCCCAATCAAACCGGCATCAACATGCCCATCACAAGTAACCCAGATCATGGCCACCACAAAACAGTCTCAAACCATCCGGTCGTACCTCTACTTACCACGTGACAATTAAGTCATATCCATTCCAAAACCAAATCACAAGTTTCGACATCCCAAATCCAAAACCAAAAGACACGACTCACTTATTAACTTTTCCAATTTTAATATCCGGGCCCTGTCACTGGACAAGCTAGGGTCGTACCTGGATATTAACTAATTCCGGATGCCAGGCCAAACGTAACCCGGGATCAACATCCCAATAACAAACCAATCCAGGATCAACATCCCAATATCCAAATCAAACCGGGATCAACATCCCATAACCAAGAAACCAGCCATGACACCACAGAACTAGCCTCTAACCATCTAGTCGTACCACTACTTTCCATGTGACAATTAAATCATCATCTCAAATAAACTTCCAATTTCCATTTTCTTTTTCCCAATTATCTATATCATAATTTATTCCAATTATCCAATCACAAAACAGTCTACCGACAACAATCACAATATCTATAACAGTCAAACAACTATCCAACTTTCTATTAACTCAAGTTATACAATAGACCAATCCATCAACAGTTTCATAGCATCAATTACTCACAATCCAACATCAATCACAACACAGTATCCAATAAACCAATAATAGTCAACACAGCAATTTAATCAGGCAGAACAATATCAAAGAATCACACACAGAACCAACATCAACAAATCCATATCATCAAATATCCAACAATAATATATATCATCACAATTTCCAATATTCATTTTCTCCAGTTATTCAACTTTCCATTATCACAAGTTAATCCACAGACTAAACCATCAACATTTCATAAAACCAATTATTCACAATTAACAGTTCAACATCAATTACAACACAATATTCACAGAACCGATAACACAGTCCAACAACAGCAACATCAATAACCATAACAGTCAAATAACCTGTTAGTAATGTGCCCAAAAAGCCAATCAATAGATGAACGTATGTAGTCATGTATATATACATTAAGGTTATTCCAATAAATATATTTATGAGATAAACGCTTGCACATATTTATAACCCTATAATATTATATATTCTTAAATGTCCCTAGTCGATTATTATTATGGATGGGTTGTAATAATAAATTAAGACTAGCGTATGTTGAGAATTATATGAGATATGAATTCTACATACGGATACAAGTTAGAGAACTTGTGGACTGGACTGACCCACATAAGAACCCTACATGGAACGTTATATGGTTGTCATTAGTGGTTCTTATATGTATTGTCCTTAGACCTGAGATCATCAAGGTTCCCAACATATGAGTCGTATACTTTGATATTATTCCTAGTCACTCAAAACTGAGTAGACGTAAGGGTAATCATTGGGTATATGACGTAATGTGTAGTGGGTTTTGATCGATCAAGATGGGATACGTCCAACCCATATAACGGGTATATTATCAGATGGGCCTCTTGATAGAGTTGAACTGTAAATGCGTGGCCACGCTCGGATTATATGATATGGTGATATCATGAGTATCCGGTTTTACACAGTTAACTCGGGGATCAAGAAACTAAGATTAAACATATACGAGATTGACGTTTTCCATGTCTCGTGTTTAATCTTGATAATGGGACGAAAGGACGATGACATGTTTCCGAGGCATATTGAATCAGTACTGATCTTGTCGTTTGGGTCTCATTGTTTATAATTGTAAAATGAGATTTTACAATTATTGCCAAACGTTACAAGTGCCTACAGGGTCACACACTTAGAACTGTTGATTCGAGCTGGTGGTTGAACCATAGTTGGACTATGGTTCGACTAGGTGGGTGGACCTTGGTTGGACCATGGTTGGACCAGGTCGTTTTGGGCTGATTTGGTTCACTAATTATCAGAATTATTGAACCAAAATTAGTGTCATATGAAGTGTAATCCCATTAATGCTAAGTGGAGCATCCATTAATGCTTAGTGGAGCATTAAGACATAGTGGAGACATGATTAGACTTAAAGTATAATCATGATGGTTAATGCATGATGATGTTGGCCATTGTCTCATTAATCTATGCATTAATTGTGTGTATAAATAGGGCTTGATAATCAGATTATCAAAACACACACAATTTAGATTACACACTTCATTCTTTGAGAAAAGAAAGAAGCACATATAATCACTAGTTTCTAGCTCTCGAAAATTCTGCAGCTAGCACTGCGGTTCGGGAGTGCTCGGGTTAGTGATCGTAAGACGGTTGCTAGCAGTCATCAACGGTTCGTGTGGACACCATAGAGGAGCCGGATTTCTTGTTGGGTTCTTGCTGATTCTACACTACAGTTGGGTGAAAGACCTCAACCAAGCAAGGTACGAAAAATTGTTATTCGGTTTAGTTAGGTTCACTTGGATCCTCCATGAGTATCGGGTCTTTCTGCTGCATTTTGATTGTCAAGTTTGCATGCCCGGTTACTTACAGTGGTAGCGGAGCCTCTTGTGAAATGCTAAACCGAATTTGTTGTGCATATGTATGATATGCTCATATTGATATATATGATATGCTGTATGTGATGTAGCATGTTCTTGATATGTTGAATTCGTTTTTGTATGTGTGATATATGTTGAGGTTTGTTTTTGTCAAAAGTGTTTGACAACAAGTACTTGATTGGTATGTGATATCAATTAAGGTGTTTTTGGCAGTAAGTCGAACGAGTTCGACAAGGAAAATCGATTGTCGGTTTTCGTATAGATCGATTGTCGTTCTAGTACGATTGTCGTCCTTTGTCAGGTGCAAGGTTGTGAATTAATACATTGTGCAAGTGAGTCCTGTCTAGGAGGCTGGGTTTTAAGTGAACTTTTGTTCCTCCAGTCTTTCCTGGGGATTTATCTTGGAATGATAATTCTGTCTTAAGAGATCGGCTACGCCATCTTTCCTGGGAATTATCGAATCAGTTCAATTCACTTCTTGTACAGGCACTATTCACCACAAGAAATTTCCTAGATCGAGGAGCTAGTCAGTCTTTGATCACAAGTTAAACATCGATGTTCTTGAGCTCTGCCAAAAGGTTTCGAGTTCCAGAATTCTCAAACATCGTTGTTTGAGAGTTAAACATCGATGTTCAAGAGTCAAACATCGATGTTCAAGAGTCAGACATCGATGTTCAAGAGTTAAACATCGATGTTCTTGAACACTGCCAAGTAGTTGGGAGAATCAGATTCTCACAACATCGATGTTCAATGTTAGACATCGATGCTCTTATGTATTTTTGGTTTCCAATTTTATAAAACATCAATATATGATTTATCAAGAACATGCATATGATGTATAGGAATAATATGTTGATGTAAATATTAATTTCCTCTTGTGTTGCCTTCCATCATAAGCACTCATCATTGCTTAGATCAATACTTGGTAGGTTTTGCCAAAGCAAGGTGCCAATATTTATCCTAGCAAGGCGCGATGGGATAATTGTAATATCCGAACTGCTTATTATGGGTTGAACTTAACTAGGTCATCTCAATAGGATTGAGGACTTAGAGGCAAGGAGTTGAGCTAAGTCTATGAGATAGATAAGAACAAGTGTTGTTCACTCAACTATCCAAGAGTTACATGAGATGTAATTGACAAGAGTTGTCTACCTAAATAACTATGATATAAGTGATCAGCCAAAGCTGACTTATCTTGTAGTGAAATATGGATCTTGGCCTACTCATAATTATCTTGAATTATGTAGTAGGAGCATCATTTAATAAAATTCCTTATTAAGTGATTTTATGAATACATGACTCTTATTTGTGTAAGTTGATCAATGTTGTAGAGTTATCAAGGCACAAAACACTAGTACACAATCTCTGCGATCGGTCCTTGAGAAGGAAAAGCTGAATGGGAATAACTTCCTAAAGTGGCATCGCAATTTGAGGATAGTCCTCAAACAAGAAAAGAAGTTGTATGTCCTTGAAGGGCCCATTCCAAATGAACCGGCGCATAATGCTCCTAGGGCGGAAAGAGATGCTTACAAGAAGCATGTTGATGATGCATTGGATGTTGCATGCCTTATACTTGTTAACATGGACTCTGAGCTTCAGAAGCAACATGAGAACTTGGGTGCTTTCGATATGATCGAACACCTGAAAATGCTCTTTGAAGAGCAAGCAAGGCATGAGAGGTATGAGACCTCTAAGGCATTGTTCCAATGCAAGATGGCTGAGTCATCACCGGTGAGACCTCATGTGCTCAAGGAGAGCGCCTTTTCTTCTTCTTGTAAAACTTGCCTTCATTTGTTGCTCAACTATTCCTAACATGTTAAGCAACTCAGACAAGGATTTCTCAAGATGATTCATATTGAAATTCATGACAAATTGGCTGTAACTATCTGGCAACGATTGCAGGAGTTGAGCAACCAATTCATCTGCAGATGAGTTGGTGAAGGTGCTCTCCTTGAGGGGGATAAAAAACATCACGTCCCGAGTTCGAATCCCTAGTGTTGTAGTATGATAAAGGAATTAATCGGGCGGAGGGAGTGATGTAACAATATCTGAATATGGTGGGTCCCTCGAGGAGAGGGCCTTCACACAATTTAGATTACACACTTCATTCTTTGAGAAAAGAAAGAAGCACATATAAACACTAGTTTCTAGCTCTCAAAAATTCTACAGTTAGCACTGCGGTTCGGGAGTGCTCGGGTTAGTGATCGTGAGACGGTTGCTAGCAGTCATCAACGGTTCGTGTGGATACCGTAGAGGAGTCGGATTTCTTTTCGGGTTCTTGCTGATTCTACACTATAGTTGGGTGAAAGACCTCAACCAAGCAAGGTACGAAAAATTGTTATTCGGATTAGTTAGCTTCACTTGGATCCTCTATGAGTACCGGGTCTTTCCGCTGCATTTTGATTGTCAAGTTTGCATGCCCGGTTACTTACATAACCAACAATGACCCTCTCAGCAGTTCAATCAAACAACAAAACACACAAAGTATTACAGGCACATATCAAGGCACTACCAATTTCCAAGCCGTTTCTTACGGCGTTTTCTTACGGCAAATCACGGAAAGAAAACTGGCAGACGTTTCTTACGGCTTACTTACGGAAATGGTGGGATATGATTTCCCGGTGGTTTCTTACCGTTTTCTTACGGCCTATGTCCGTAAGAAGTTTGCGAGCTCCACCATTAGGTTTCCTTACGGACAGGGTCCGTAAGAATTCGGTAAGAAACGTTGGAAAACCTCCAACCCTTAAACGATGTCGTCTTGGCCCAAAGTCCATAATAAAAAAAATTATTTTCTTTTCCTTCACCCGGCGACTCTCTCCCTCAGCTCTCTCAAGTTTTTCAAAACAAACCCTAATCTTCATTTCCTTCACCTCCTCTCCCTCTCCCTCCCGCCTCCTCCATCTCACAGCCAACTCCACCATCGACGACACCGCCTCCTCGTCCTCCTCCCTCTTTGTCAACGGCATTGAGCTGGTCTTGCCCCTGCTCTGTTACTCCACTTCCCCCGCCGCAGCCTGTCGTTCCCCGGACACCAACGCCGATTCCTCGTCCAAGAAATAGCCGCGTGCTAGTACCGGCTAACCTCAGCGTCGCGTTTGAAGGAACCGTACGGTTCTTCCTTAGGCCAACTGCACAATCACGCCTTCGCTGGTGTCGTCGTCGGGAAACTGCCGTCAAGTTGATTATCTTCAGTTCCTGTCCAGGATCCTAAAGATTTAGGTGAGTTTTTCCTCTTATTCCCTATTTTCCGTCAAGTTGATTATCTGTGGAACGATGTAGGATGATGGTAGCTAAAGATCGAGATTTGACTTTCTTTTTTTTGTTTTGTGCATTTATGCAGTACAGTTTCTGTGCATCTTGACAGGGTTATGCTGGTTAAAGAAAGTCCATATGCAAATGGCTTCTGAATTTAGGAGAAGATGGCTTCTTAATTTGGGAGAAGACCGATGAGAGCCATGTTGAAGAACATAGGTTCCTTGTTATTCATTGGTGTCATTCCAAAGTCACTTTTTAGTTAGAAATAGGTATGGGAACAGATTAAATCATTGTGAAAGGGTTTATAGGACTTGCTGCATGTAGGTTGTGCATATTGTATATCTGGAAAATGCTTCCTAGATATTTGTCATCTTTAATCAAATGCCTAAAATCACTACTTCTGTGTCAAACATCATTTAGTTCCTAACAACTATTTTGTCTTTGAACTATTGTATTTTTATCACTGTAATCTATTGATATGTATTTATAAATATTTAAATTATTGTGTTTGACAATTTGGTTATTATTTTTTATAATTCTAGATCGAATATAAATTTAATTCGGAAAAACTGGATATTGGCAAACTGTGAGTTATTTGCGTTAATGGCATTTTTGTAACGGCATTATTATGATTTTCTAGCAGTTGATATGCGATGTGTGGCCGGGCCCACATCTTGTTTTCTTACGGGTTTCTTACGGCTTCTGTTCATAAGTCCTTTCAAATCAGACGTGGGGCCCACTGCCAGTTTCCTTACGGCTTTCTTACGGATGTAACTCGTAAGGAAGCGGCAAGAAACCTTTCCTACGGTGTTCTTACCGTTTTCTTACGGATAGCAATTTTCTTTCCAAATTTTGCTTACGGAAGCTCCCGGTCAGGAATCCGTAAGAACTCCGTAAGGAATAGAGTTTCCTTACGGATTCCTTACGGTTTTCTTACGGATAGGGCCTTAAGAAAAGGCTTGGAAATTGGTAGTGAGGGTTATCCATCCTCACCTTAGCCGATTACTCAACTCTGAAGACAATGACTGATCCAAAGCCGGCTCCTCGGTAAACTGCCCGATATCAAAACCTATACAACAAACAACATGCTCACATAAATGCACATAATTGGTATGCTATGATGCCATAAATTGTAAATTAAACCCCCCTCGGTTATACATCATCATCTCCATAAAATTATTATACTTGCCAAAATATAATTACCAAATATTATTATTTTATTTTTCAAAAAGGTATTATTATATATACTTAGTGAAATATTCCCCAGAATATACAATACCATATTTATTTTCAAAACAAATTCATAGTATATATACCCCTTTTCTAAAATTATTTACTCTTATAACAATTTTTCAAAGGAAATTCATATTATAATTACATTTTCTCAAAATAATGTTAGTGATATCATTTTATTCTTTTCCAGCAAAACATATTCATATACTTTATATATATATTTTACCATTTATATCCATAGTATACATATCAAAGGTATTTGAAACGCCCCGACCACTATTTACTCAACAAACAGTAATTATCAAACAACAGTGCCGACACGTGGCACAGACAGTAAATACAATAGGAAAATCCGGCCCAACGGCCCAAAGATAATATCTAACACCCGACCTCGAGTACAATAACAATAATAGCACAGCGGAAGCAATTTATAATAACCACAACAAAAGCATGAATCGACTCGATGCAAAACTATGGATCCAGATCCGTCGGAGGAGATGCCGCAGCCTGCCATGATGCATACCTACACAAAGAACAACGAAGCCTGCCAATGGGGCAGGTGAGGGGTGAGATCTCCATAATCTCACCGACACATAACCCATGATGAACATAGCAGATACTTAACAGTCAAGCACATCAATACGGCATACAAGTAGTGAACAGAACACTGAACAAATACAATCATAAAGAACAATGCGGATTATGCAAATGTCCACCCCATCGACTATGCAATGCACTGACCATCTAATACCGACTGTACCATACACTAGTGCCCGACCAGGACACTTCAACTCGACTACGTATTGGGTATCCGACCCAGTCTCGACAGACCATATAATACATACTCTAGTCCTGACAGACTATACTCAACAGAGGTTCCTCATCGTATGATAACATACCGATACTGTGCTTGCTGATCATCTATCCTTGTACCAAAACAATCTCAAATCACGTGAGCCTCGCTCACCGGGTAGCCGGCAACCTGCACGGACCATACCCAAACAACATCACAAACCGGTCCCCGGGTAGAATCACAACACAACACGGTAACAACAGTCACCACAGCAACTCGTAACCACATCAACAACAATTCTCATTAATCCCAATCTCTAGGTATCGACATACCCTTAGAAATAACAATTACCCAACCGTCGACCACAGCCGATAACCAACATATCCCAATATCCATTCAAAAACGACATGTGATACTCATCCGACAATTATCAAAAGTAATCGACAACCAACAAAGGACAACTGGCAACCGATGCCAACAACAACAGACTACTCACGACCAACGATGACAACTAACACCCGCAAACCGGCAACCTATGCCGAACACGGTCAACCGACTATACTGAGGTCTGACAACCTCCCAGGGTATGATCATGAGACATCATGCATATGAACATATCACATCACAGCTCATCAAAGCAATCTCAACAACGTACATTCTTCACAACAAATATCACTGAATATCACAAAGATATCAATAACAGTAAACCATAAGATGCAATGGAACCTATGTAGCTCCAAGACCAACCATCCCGGCTATCACGAGTGGAATGACGTATATGCAACCTCACCTGATACTCCTCGGAAGCTGGTATCCGGTTAAGCCTTGATATTCCTATAATATAACAACAGTAATCACTTATAATGCACAAAAACAAGATGATTATGCATGATGCCGGTTAACAGTTATTATTAGACGGCTTATCAGTCCATTTTATTATTTCCATAGTTCTCTTATTCATTTATGTGGAGGTTACTGATAATCTATTTTCCTTCTGATATACCAATCATATTTAACACAAGTCAAACCAAATCCGAGCGTCCAAGCCGATATCCCGGCCCTTAGGTCGCTTATGACAATAAGGCATACATACGTTCACTTATACGTAGTGTATATTTAAGACGATATATTTGTAAATAAATTAAGTTACGACCCGTTAAATACTCACAGTCCATATTTCGTAAATAATACTTATTAAACATAATTATTCATTAAAAATTCTATTTGTAATTAATTGAAGTTATGACCTATATATACTTATATATATTAGCAAGAAGAAATAGCCATTGTAAACGATATATACATTTAGTAAATCTTATATAATCGTAAGTACTTATATACATAGAACTGTAATCATTAATTAAATAAAAACATAGTCTAACAATATCTATGCCGGTGAATTAGCTACAGTACGTTATACGATATATATGTATATACTTGTATAAGATTAAAATCAATATTTTAGTTAAGATATAGGTCTAATATTATTTTAGCCTAGGATTACGGAAATAGTAGAAATATATATATATATATATATATATATTTATATCTAGGCCTTTTAATATAAATTCAATTAAGACATAATTGAAGAAATTTGAAAATTAAGCTCGGTAGGCCTTCACGAACGTTTAGCCCAACGGAAGATAAATTTAATATTAACATAAAAATTAAGTAAGAGACGTAATTAAGATAACAACATGGGCCTTTAATTATAATTAGCCCAATCAAGATAAATAAAACCGGAAATTAAATTTAATGGGCCTTTTTAATAGCCCAATCGGAAAATTGAATAAAAATAATAAATAAATGCATAAAGAAAATAAGTAAAAGCATAAATATATAAAACATAATTAAATAAAGCAAAGCATAAATAATTAAAACAAGATATAAAATAAAATCATAAGTTTATTTTAATTAAGTTAATTAATAGTTATATTAATCGTTTAAATGTCCGGTTCGTTAATGTTATCCGGGTTCGTTCAGGTCCAAAGGCTCGTTAGATGCACATGGTCCAAAGAGGCTCGGGTTTACCCAAAGGTCCGTTTCGAGCTCGCCGGAAAATTCCCGAGGCTGCCGGAACCTCGCCGAATTCCGACCGAGCACTGTTTGCAGAAACCAAGACCCACAGAAACAGCACCTTTCTCTGCTACTGCCAATGTCTACTCCAATCAACAACAACAACAGCACCACCGTCACCCGTGAGCAGCAACCCAACTGCCCATTAAACCTTAACCAACACACCATCCCCACTGCCACAGAAGCAACGTCAATGGCTTCCATCCACCGTCACAAACCGACCCAAACCAAGCCCACTTTATACAACCCACAAACAGAGAGCACAACAACAAGACAAGACCCGATTAGTCCAAACCATCACAAATCGGGTTCAGGAAGAAGAGAAAGAAAAAAGGAAGGGGGGGGGGGACAAGGATCGACGCCAGCCCTTACCCACGCGCGACGACGGCGGCAGATTGGAGGAGACCAAGGCGACAGCACGACGATGACGAGTAGCAGAGGTCGACGGCCACGATTGGTGGAAGGGGAGAGTGGCGGCGGCGTATGGCTGTCGACGGCAATAGATCGAGGTGGGCTCGGCGATCTCCTTGTCTGGTCGACGACGCGGCTGGGCTCGCCGGCCTGTAGCGACGGGGAGTGAGGTGGAGCAAAGAGGAAGGCTAGAGGGAAGAAGGCAGAGAGGTGGTGGTGTCTGCAGCAGAGGAAGAGAAGGGAACCGGCGTAAGGAGGAGGAAGGGGATGATGGTGGTGACGGCGAGGGAAGAAGAATTGAAGAGGAAAGAGGGGGTTGAGGCGTGAGAAAATGGTGAAGAGAAGAGGAGAAGATAAAGAGGAGGAAGGGGAAAGGAGACAAGGGTACAGGAAATAGAAAAGAAAGAAAGTGAGGGGAGGAAGGAGACGAAGAAGGTGGGAAAGGTGAGGAAAAGTGAGAAAAACAACAAAATGAGAAAAGAGAGGGGAAGATATGGTTGTCGGGCAATAATTTTGCCCAGCTGAGAATAAAACGACGTCGTTTTGACGTCCCCAAACTGACTGCCTTGGTCAATACGCAGGGCTTTATGTGTTTTATGTTTTGGCTAGGACAAAACTACGTCGTATCGGCCAAAACTACGCAGATCCTTGTGTTTTATATTTTAACTTAATCCTTGTAAAATATAATCATGGTTTAACAATTACTCTTTTATAAAATTCAAAATAACCTTCCAAGGATTAATATATATAATAACATGGAAAACAAAAAGATGGAATTTCTTTTTAAACTATAATTGGAAAATTATTGCAACAAAATATCATAGTAATAATAATAGTATTAATGTTGATTAGGAAAATAACAAGGATAATGGTAACAATAATAATAATTTTGAGAGTTGTAGAAATAATAGTGAAAATATTGAGAAATTCACTCGGTTTGGTAAAATTCTTGATTAACCGCGATAAAATTTTATTAACCACCGTAAAAGTTAAAATAACTTGGTAAAAATCATGGAAATTTTACCCGGGTCGTTACAGTATTTACCATATATTTATTTTTTTTAAGGATATAAATCATATGATATTTTTAGTTCCTTTTTAGAAAATATAATCATTTAATTTATTATTATTTTTCCAGAAAAATATAATTTGTATAAACTATTTTTTTCCAGAAATATATTATTATTATTATTATTATTATTTTTATATAAAATCGGACTGGGCCATATATAACCTACTGCACAGGTCCAACCAAGGCCATGCTACAGCCCAGGCAGACCCAAGCAGCAGGCCCAGGTCAGCACAGCCCAACTCCCAGCCCAGGCACGACCCGACCACGAGACGGGCCAACCCGACCCAACCGGGTCATCTCCCACCCACGGGTCTGCTCACCTTGCAGCGGCGGTGGGCGCGGATCGAGGCAGGCGACGCGAGGCGACGGAGGCGAGGGCGACACGAGCAGGGGATGACGAGGTGGAGGCAAAGGGAGGTGGCATCGGCTGCTGGTGGACAAGGCAGTGCAACGGCGACGACCCAAGGAAGGCAACATCGGGTTCTTGTTGCCGGCGGCTCAGACAGATCGAGGCTGACGAGGCTGATGGCGGCGAGGAACGCGACGCGAGGAGGAACCATCGGCGGCGGCTTGCTCTTCTTCGGCGACTAGCGGTAGCAGGGAGGTGGAGAGGGGAAGATGAGGGTGGTGGCGGCGAGCTGGCGATGGGTGGCTCGGCCAGTGGTGTGGTCTGGGTTCATGGGCCTTCTCTCCCTCTCTCTTTTTTTTCTGTTTTCTTTTATTCTTCTTCTTTTCTTTTTTTTTTCCTTTTTCTTTCCTTTTCTGTTTTCTTTTTTTTTTCTTTTCTTCTGGTTTTGGTTTTGTGTTGCAGGGTGGGGAATTTGGCAGGAAGAAGAAGATGGTGATGGTGCATGAGAAGGCAGGAAAAAAAATACAAGTCATAGGCATTGCAAGGGTGGGTGGCATTGGGGAAAAAAAAGATGGCACCGCCTACATAATTGAGGCGCCTCAATTATGCAGGTCTGCTGCAAAGCTAAGCGGGTGTCGTCCGGACCAGAAAATAACAGATATACCTCCTTAGTTATTTTCCGATGTGATTTTTCTGAGGATTCCGAGACCCAAAAAATACCAAATTTGGTCCGTAAAATCCACGGAAAAATCACAAGCGCGGGAAAAACCTCGGTTTCAAAAAACGACGCTCGATTTACCTTGAATTAATTGCCCAAGATTAAATTCAACGGTAAATCACTGTATAACAACTTTTACAGTCCGACCCGGGCTGTTACAAATTGAGATAATCCACATTCATACCTATTATCAAGTTCTTGCTCCTGCTCGTGCTCCAATAATGTAATGAATGGATTCATTATCGATATATTGTAGGCAAATATTCTCCTCCTTCGATCTTGAAGCAGAATAAAAAAAAAGATTGAAAATAGCCTAATGAACACTGCCGTAAAGGCAAGGTAGGTTTTGACTCATCAGGGCCAGAGCAAATTATTTTGACTCAACTACCGCTAAATGTCGGTGGGGTTCGAACTCTCAACATAATGGAAGTGCTTATTGAACCTCAACCAACTAAGCCAACCTTCGTTGGCAATTGCAATGGATATTTTTAGGCCTTCCTTTACCTTTCATGCAGCATTTTCTTTAACTTTTCGATGAAGCTTTTTTTAACGATAAAAAAAAAAGAGACATCAGTGGTGTCATCATTGTCCCATCGATCCAGGCCCCAGTCAACACACCACAGGATTAAAGAGACTGGTTGTATTGCTTCCACTTTTTCAACGTTTGGACTACAGATGTGTTGTAGTTCCTCCTCTTTCTCTTCTTTGTACAATTTGGCTACGTATGCACAACCCCACTAGAACAACTCTGATTAAAGGAAAACCCATCATTAAATTTTCTGATGAGAAAATTACACCGAAGAAGACTACTTAAACAGAATCAGAAATCACAATTGTTCTACTAAAATCTAGAAAAGTATTGCTGGATTCTTAGCATTCAATATATATGGAGGGAAAAAAACGCCCAACTAATCCTTATTGAAGGAGGGAAACTTTTAACGTGGGAAAGTATTCATGCGCGAGAAATTTTATGGTGGGGACTCCCCAAGTTTGATTTGTTGTAGACCCCTATTTATGTTAACAAATTACCTTTGATTGTTCGCTCTTTCCATTTTAGGGTTTATTTATTTCTCCAATTTACGTTATAGATTCCCTATTCATCTCCTAAAATTTATATTATTTCTTTATTTATTGTGTATTATTTAGGAAATAAATCTACACATTCAATATATATACTTATATGGTTTAATTATTCCTAATATAATTGAATTTAAGATCAAGTCTACAACTAATCAAATTTGGGGAGTCCCCACCATAAAATTTCTCACTCATGCGCGGCTGTTCTGGTTCTTTTGTTTCAGTTCTCCTAATTGGGGACTACTATTCCTTTGCTTCCAAGTAAATTAGAAGAAGTTGGAAGAAAATTAACACCATGGGCTAACGCAAAAATTCAAAAATGGGGCAGCCTATGCAAGTAGCCCAAAGCAGATGACTGCAAAAATGTATTAATGCCCTGAACCGAAGAAAATAAACGGCCCACTCTTGTAGCCCAATCGAAGTGCCTAAGCCCTAAGCTTCAGGCTTCCCGGATTTTTTTTTTCATCCTTTTTCCCAATACATTCAAGCACATCAGAATCCTAATAATTATTCAATTTCAACCCCAAACTACTCTAAAAAAAAAATAAAAAAAAAATCCCACCATCTTTAATAAAATTCAAAGAAGAGGCCACTATATTACGAGTAGTGTTGCCCAAGCATAGATATATTAAAAAGAATAGCTCTTAATATAATTTTCAGGGATCAATTAATTCAGCAACAGCAGATCACAATCCAAATTCCAAACCCAAGAAGAAAAAAATGTCTTAAGTGTCCTTCTTTTTGGCCAATTCTTTTTGTACGATCTTGGAAGCAAGTAGAGGGTGTGTCTATGTTCTCTCGTGATTTGATCGTGACACTACCAACAACTTGTCATTTGATGAAGACATACAGGAATGCACAGGCTTTAAATGATGGAGGAATAAGAACCCAAACCCCCTAAACGATTCCAGAATCTTAGTCCATATCTTATTTCTTCCACATTTTTTACCAATATTTCAAGTAGATCGGCT
>JAKUCV010004931.1:13646-30147 GCA_028386065.3 Turnera subulata
TAATAAGGCACATATTGAAGGAAATCCATCCTCACCTTGGCCGATTACTCAACTTCGGAAATAATGACCGGTACGACGCCGGCTCCTCGGGAAACTGCCCGATATCCAAAAACCTATACAACAAAATCATACATACACATAAATGCACATATTCGGTACTATGATGCCCAAACTACGAAATTACCCATCCCGGTTACTTATCCCTTATTATTATCATTTATCGAAAATATTTAACCATACGTATATCCGAATATAATTTCAGTACTATATTTTAATTAAAAATATTTTTCAAAATAATTTTCATAAAATAACTATAATTTTCCAAGATAATAATTACCATAATTTTTCTGAACATTATAACATATGTATATATTTTCCATAATATTTCCATAAAATTATTATACTTTCGAAAATATAATTTTCAAGTATTATTATCTTTATAAAACTCCATTTCCAGAAAGTATAATCATATGAACTTATTTTCTGAAAATAACTGCGAATTTATACATACACATATATATATTTCTAAATACTTTTCCAAACAATTATTAATCAACATAATTATATATATATTTTTTTTAGAAATATATCTATATATATTTTCCAAGATTAATAACATATACATACTGTATTCCAGTGAAATAATAATATATAATTATAATTTCCAGAAATATTTTCAAGGCATATTTATATTTTTCCAAATAACCATAATAATAATTTACAAACAAAACACAATTATCTTAATTAAAGAATCAAAGTATATATATATATTTTTTCTAAATCTCAACCCAGAATATTGCATGTAATTTCCAAAATAATATTTTCTATTTTTTTCCAGAAATTAATTAACAGAAATAACTATATAAACAGATATATATTATATATATATATATATATATAATTAAAAAAATAAATAAACCAACCCAACCCGTCAACCCAGGCGCGACCCGCCTGTCAAACGGGTCGGACGCGGCCTTACCTCACGGGTCGAAGCAGCGCGACGGCGAGAACGAGGCGGCGAGCGCGACGGAGCAGCAGGCGCGAGGTCGGCGTGAGGCGGCGACTCCAACGGCGGTGGAACCTCGGCGCGAGGCGGCGCGGTGGCGGAGCAGTGAGGAGGAGAAGCGGATCCGCGAGGAATCCGGCGGGTCGAAGGCGCGTCCGGGCTACTCCGGTGGAGGAAAGCGACGGCGACGCCTGGGGTGAGGTCGCGCCGGCCCTGCGACCATGGTGGTGGTGTCGGTGCGGCGAGATGCGGCCCAGAACACTCCGGCGAGCACAGTAACGAGGGGTTGACGGTGAACAGTGTATATCCGGGTTTTTTTTTCTTTCTTTTTCATATTTTCGGTATTTTTTCCTATTTTCTTATTTTTCTTTTCCTTCTCTATTTTCTGATTTCTTTTTTTTTTCCTCTCTTTTTTCCTATTATTATTATTTTTCATTTTTCTGATTCTTCTCTATTTTTTTCTGATTTTTCTCTGTCCTTTTTTTTCTTCTTTTTCTTTTTTTCTTTTTCTTTCTCTCTTTTTCTTTTTCCTTCCTTTTTCTCTCCTTTTTTTTCTTTCTCTTTTTTTTTCTCTCTTCCTCTCCTCTTCCTCTCCTCTTCCACCGGCTGCCTCCTCCTTATAACCTGATTTTTTTTTTACTGTTATACATGTGAACATCAATAATACGATTCGTCCGTATTACGGGCGAATCCGATCCGGACCAGAAAATAACTGATACCTCCTTAGTTATTTTCCGGTGTGATTTTCCGAGAAATTCCGAAACCCGAAAAATACCAACTTAGGTTCGAAAAATCCGCGGGAAAATCACGAGCGCGGGAAAACCTTCGGTTTCGAAAAACGACTCCCGATTTACCTTGAATTAATTACCCAAGATTAATTCAACAGTAAATCACGGTAAATAGACTTTTACAGTCCGGTAAAAATCCAAAATTTTACCCGGGCTGTTACAATATACCACACTGAAAGTCCTTAATACTAAACCATAAAAACTTAATCCTTAACATTAAAATATAAACCCTATACACTAAACTCTAAAATACTAAACCCGGAACCCTAAACTTTAAATCTTAAAATCCTAAACAATAAAACCCTAACCTTAAAACTCTAAAACTTAAATCTTAAACTCTAAAATCTTAAATTTTAAACTCTAAAACATTGAATTCTGAATCTTAAAATCCTAAACCCTAAAATCCTAAATATTAAAATTCTAAATCTTAAGTCCTAAGTCCTAAAACTCTAAAACCTTAAACCCTAAAAAAATCATAAAATCTTAAGCTCTGAACCCTAAAATCTAAACATTAAATCTTAAATCTCAAATCCTAATATGTCATTTACGTAATTTAGGGCCTAGATTTTTAGGATTTTAAAGTTTAAGAATTATAATTTTAGGATTCATAAAATTTTTAAGATTTAAGGACTTAATTAATTTAATTATGATAAATAGGACTATAACAAATATTTAAGATCATTTGAGAGACCAAAATTTTTTCATTTAACGTCTAAAATTGACAAAAAGACTTATTTAATATAACTAATGAAAAATTAAAACTTGATTAAGAATTTTTACGATTAGAAGAGTAATTAGAAGACTTATTTGAAGAATGACTTAAGTTATAGGACTTGCGAGAAGGATTTTCGTTTTTACATTGGCAAACGAAGTACTTAGTTTCTCAATTCTAAAAAAAAAAAAAAACTCACTTCCTCACTATTGTGGGATAATTGCACTGCGAGTCCTATAACTTTTCTCCAAAATTCATTTGAGTCCTAAAATCGAAAAACGACTCATTCGAGTCCTATAACGTTTAAAAATAACACTAAACGAGTTCCCGTCAAATTTTCTGTCAAATTTTCAGTTATCTTTGACTTTTCCTGGTCCACATCACTTCCATGTCATCATTGGATGACAAATAAGCTGCCATGTCAAAAAAATAAGAACAAATCTTTGATTTTTTTTAGAAAAAAAAAACAAAAATAATTAAAGCTGCACATAACTTTGGCCTCCCTATCTTGCCATATCCACCACCACCACCACCAGGATCAATGACGGTGGCGCCACCTCCCCCACCCATGGATTCTTGTACACATACAACAACACTTTCTCCTCTTTACACAAATTCAAAAATACCCAACCAAAGCCAAATATACAAAAATTAATTTATCACAAATTCACAAGGCAATTGTTTTTTATGTTCTCCTTCCTCACCCATAGAACCAAGCCTCACATACCCAATTTCTTTCTAATAAAATAAACCTTGCAACCCTTTTCCAGATCTACTCATGCTCTCACAAATTCACAATTACTCAACAAAAAAATCCACCCCCGTTAGAACCACCATGACCAATCCGAGCCACAGAATCCAAAGGAAACTCGATTAGGGCAGCCCCAACAAAAATCACAAGAGAGAAAGGAAGAGGAGAGGAGGAGGGAGACTTACCGGATGGGGCGCAGCCACCGACCTGGAGTCCATCGCAGGCGAGGCTGAGACGAGCTCAGTCTCCTCTCTCTCTCTCCTTCTATCTCTCCTTCTCCCTCGCCCTCTCTCTCTCTCTCTCTCTTCCCCCGGGTGTAACTCCTGTCGGTTTTGATGCAAGGCGCGGCGACGACGATGATGTGGTAAGCAAGGCGGCAAGGGTGGCGACGATTTGGTAGGCAAGGCGGCAGCGGCGGCGGCGAATAGTGAGTTGATGCAATTTGGGGAAAAGAAAAAAGTGTGGGCATGAAAAGGAAAGACGATGAATGGCAACGTGGGTTTTATTTTGTCATTAATTTAATCTCAATTATGATAATAATTATCATTAATTACCATTTATTAATTGTTAATTTCAAAATTTGAAATTTGTTTTTCTTTTGTTTATTTTATTTTATTTATCTTATTTTCCACCTAATTAGTTAACTGCCAAGTCAGTTAAAAATTAACGGAAAATTAGACGGGGACTCGTTTAGTGTTATTTTTAAACGTTATAGGACTCGAATGAGTCGTTTTTCAATTTTAGCACTCAAATGAATTTTGGTAAAAAGTTATAGGACTCGCGGTGCAATTATCCCCACTATTGTGCTGTATGGTCGCTAAACTTTGAGCGATTAACAAAGTAAACACAATACTTGCGACTGATTGGAGGTTCACAAACTTCTTCTCACCCTCCTGTCACCAAAACCACAAATCACCGGAACTTTTTCTCTTTCACGCGTTTGGTTTTCGAGAAAGTGCGACAGCTCGGGAAAATTTTTAATGAACATTTTTCTTTCTCCTTTTCCTTTTTAATAATTCTTTTTAAAACAAATCAAACAAGTAACCCCTAATCAGTATCACAAGCCCATCCTCCTCAAATGAAGTCCCGCACTCTTCCTCCTCCATCCTCGTCGCCTTAACACCTCCCCTCCTTCCTCCTCCGGCGATCCTCCGGCCGCCGTTCTCACCGGCAGCAGATCCGCCATATCTCACTGAGGTCCCTCTCTTTCTTACTCCCTTGCTCGTAATGTACATCCAGTGTAGATTACTTTATTTTCACTGCCTAGCTCGTTACTTAAAAGCTCCAGTCTCCTTCAAGCTTGGTTCTTTAGCTTATCAGCAATTTATTTATTTTTTTTCTTCTATGGGATGCTTTGTTCTTAAATTTTCTGTTTTTCATTCGTTACTGTAGATTTGGTTTGGTCAAGGTCGTTTTTCTCTTCTTTTGGTATGCTGCTTCACTACAGTTCAAATATTTTGGTATAGAAAAAATAGGAAGAAGGTGATAGAGGTTTATGCTTTTGCTAGAAGCAGTAACCATTAAAGTCAAAGCAAGTCATGTTAAAATCATGAAATTTAATAAATTCAGCTAAGTTGAAGTTGACCCAGTTGCTGCCTTGTTCTGTAAGTTTGGAGAAGAGAAACCTGGGAATGATTCATTTGGTTCTGTTCCATTTCCTTTGTGCTGGTATGAAAGGATGTTTTGGACTTCTGTCTTGAGTGTACCAGATCGGGGATTGTTCTGTTCTCGGTTTTGATGAAGTAGGGTCTTTGCTTTTGCAAATAATCACAGGAGTCTTAAGTAATAGTCCCCTTGATGTCTCTAAACTTGCGTTTTTCCCAGTTCAGTTGTCTATTATGTGATAATCACTGTGATCGTCATGCTAATGCATGGAATACTTTGTGGTGAAACAAATCATACCATACTTTTTTCATTTGCACTACTTTTTGAATCACATTTCTGAATTTGTAGATTGCATAGAATACTGTGGTTTCCTTCCACCAGTAATGCATCCAGTTGTTTTCATTTTGAAGAAGCATTCTGCAAAAAAAAAGACAAGAATTCATCACACTAACCGACCATCTGACCAAGGAATTGAACAACTTGCTCTCGGTGGCAAACTTTGATTGATAATGAATTATTATTATTTCTGGCGTTTGTTGTTAGCGGATATTCTATAGTAGAAACTTTAAGTAGGCTTAAGAAAATGTCTTTTCTCCATTGTTGTCTAGAAATTTGTTTGCTATTGCTGATTATCAGTGATTAGGTTGTACTGTATTTGCTTGCCAAGAGACGTCTTCATCATTCGTTTTGTGAAGCATAAAGCATTGATGTTGACGTCATCATTACCTTATACAGGCACCACCCATCTAGCTGAAGTTATAACGATTTCTAGCATAAAAACGATTTTTTGCATTTACACATGTAGACAAACTCAGAGATGAGCCTTTGTTTGAGATTTTCATAGAGTGATCTGCTTTAGTAATTTACTTAATTTTCTGTGATGTTGGATGAGGATTTGAATCAGACCATTTACTTAATGTAGTTCTGTTGATCTCCAGCTTCATATCATCCTTTCACTTATTGTTTCAGGAAATGGACCACTATGACTTACAATCACACCGAAAGGACGTGAAGCACAAAGGAAGAAATGTTGTTTGGTCCATTGCAATGGACAAATGTCTTATTGAAGCTCTTGCTATACAGGCTAGAAATGGAAATAAAATTGACAAATGCTTTAATGAGAATGCATATACTGCTGCTTGTATTGCTGTGAATTCTCGCTTCAATTTAAACTTGAACAATCAAAAGGTCATTAATCGTCTTAAGACCATTAAGAAACGGTACAAGATAATAAGGGATATGCTAAGTCAAGATGGTTTCAGGTGGAATCCCAATGCGAAGATGATTGAATGTGAAACGGATGATCTTTGGAAGAGATACATTTCAGTAAGTCTTACATTATGGTTGAGGTAACTATGTTGGATTCATCTTGTTCTTAGTTCAAAATGACATTCAGTTTTCACCCACTGTTGAATAGGTACATCCTGATGCAAAGGGAATTCGAGGAAAGAAGATTGAAATGTATGATGAACTAAAAATTGTTTGTGGAAACTACCAAGCCCCAAGCGGTTGGTCTAAGATGAAGGATGGAAGCTATCCAACAAGGAATCTTGAAGAGGATTCTGCTTCTTTCCTCTCACCAAGCTCAGAAGATGTGAGTGAAACTGACGGAACAGAGTCATACAATGGATCACCAGATTGTAGATTAGATGATAATCAAGATCCTCCTCTGATCCAGGCTTCAAGACAACTTCCGAAACGAGCTCGTGTCTCCGAGGCTCTTCATGACGCAATGTTGGCAGTGGCGTCAAGTATTAGGCGTTTAGCAGATGCCATGGAGCACAGCAAAACTGCAATCAATGCCTCAGAACTATTACAGGCTGTGATGGAGATTGATGGTTTGGAAGAACCTAAACAAATGTATGCTTTTGAGTATTTGAATGCTGATCCCATTAAAGCTAGGGCGTTCATGACATATAATGCTCGTATGAGAAAGATCTACCTATTTCGGCAGTTTTGGTGGTGGAATGACTCTGGATCCCGGCTTTATGAGTAGCTATTTTTCCCCTTTGGTATGTAGTTTGCAAAGTTATGGAATACCCCATTGATGAATCTACACTTAAAGGCTTAATCGCTGATTGGAGGTGAATTTATAGGATGATCCCGGGGTGAAAGTTTAGAGCTAAAAACTGGCCTTGTAAAAACATTGGCCAGCTCCCTTCGCCTGATCCCGAATACTTTCCAAGTCATTTTGTACATTTGTTCAAACTACTGTTATGATTCATCAGTATTTAAAAGGCTATTGTATTCATATTTGCAGGCTATGCTTGTCCATTTATAATGAAAAGTGAGGTTATGGTGTGCTATGAGCTAGGGTCCAGCTATTTGGCCTACGGCCAGATTTGAGACACTTCAAGCTGAACCATGTTTTTGCACAGAACATGCAAAAATTTTTAAGAGGTGAAATATAATAGGACTGTATATGATTGTCTCCATTTCTTAAAAGTACATGTCTGGGGCGAAACCCCTTAATTGGTTGCAGGCATTCTCTAGCAACATCAAAGGTTGAGCAGAGAAATCAACGGACTTAATTGAGCATTAACTGGATGACAACTGGTACATTAATTACTTGGTAATGATGTGGCAATTGCAACATGGATTACTAAAGATTTTAGTAAAAAATTCTATGTATAGCATTATCCTTTGATCAAACAACTTCTGTCGTTTGTACTCTTGTTACATGTAATTAGATAACCATTCACTTACGTAACATTCCTACCTCTGAGAGAAAAAGGGGCGGCGGAGATCACTAATTGATATAAGTTCACCGAGCAAATGAAATATTCGCATGCTTGGTTATCAGGCCAGCTCAATCCCAGTCCTATATCCGATGGATTGAGGCTAGATTTAGAGTTTCATGTGCAGTTCATAACTGTGACAATTGATTGGTATTTTGGGGAATTAGGCCTTGCAATTTGCCGGTTATGACCCTACTGGAGCTCCTGCCTAGGCCATTTCGCAGGGTTCATGTCCTCAATAAACTACCTACAGTAACATTTACCAGTAATCCCCACAAGAGCAGGCTCCATTCTTGAAGTGGTGAAACCTTTGCATATCACGAACTATGATTTCCCTCCCAGTGACAAGTGAAATGTACTTGGTGGCATTGTGACAATCACCGCAAACTCTTAGATTCTTCCTAATATGTATTGGGGTGCCAGGGTTTGTATTCAGCAATCCGAATGCAATAGCTAACTTCTCACTGTGAGTAGTAAGCAGCTGCTCCTGGACATCAGCTTCCACATCATGAATTGAATTGGTGTCAGGAACATAGCCAGCATCTTTAATCTTGTGTACGAGGGTGTCAAGAAAAGCATAGATTTTTTCAGATTGCGGATGACTGGTGCTGCCAGAGTAAAAACTGTGAACTTCATTTTGCAAGTCTACTAAACTGCAGCCAGGAGTTTTTCGAAGCCCTGCCTTTGCCATAGTAGTTCTCACCTCGGCCACTTTGTCCCACATAGAAGCTGCAGCATATATATTAGCCAGCAGTACATGATATCCCCCTTCTTCTGGATTCAACTTGAAGATCTCATTTGCTGCCTTCTCCCCTAGCTCAACATTTTTGTGAATTTTGCAAGCTCCCAGCATTGCACCATAGACACTAATCCCTGGTTTAATAGGCATCTTCTGAATGAAATCCCAGGCTTCATTTAGCCGTCCAGCACGACCAAGAAGATCAACTATGGCTCCATAGTGATCCATTGCTGGCTCTATGTCATAAACTAAATTCATCATGTTAAAGTAACTGAGACCTTCTTCTACCAAACCCGAGTGACCGCAAGCAGACAGAACGGATAAAAATGTAATACCATCTGGTTCTTCGGTGCTGTATTGCATTTCTCGGAACAGTTCCAGAGCAGCTTTTCCATGTCCATGAGTCCCATATCCGTCTATCATAGCATTCCAAGTTATTCTATGCCTTTTATCCATCATGTCAAAGAGCTTTCTGGCAGTATGAATGGCTCCGCATTTGGCATACATGTCAATGAGAGCAGTCATCACAAAAACATTTTGGTCCAAATACCTTCTAATGCAAAGCCCGTGAATCCACTTTGCCTGCCGTGGAATTGACAATTCAGCTAGAGCAGGAATGACACTAACCATTGTATATGTATCCGGCTCTATGTTTCGAGATTGCATCGAACGGAAGGCATTCAAGGCCTCATTTACGCGCCCGTTCTGCGCATAACCTAATATCATAGCATTCCACGACACGCGACTTTTATTCCGCAATTTCCTGAATATGTTAGCAGCAATATCAACACTCTTACACTTGGAATACATCGAAACCAAAGAATTCACCACAGAAATATTAGAACCCAAATTCAACTCATCAGCCAACTTATGGACAAGCTTCCCACGCTCAAGGTCGCCCAGAGCAGCACAGGCATGCAAAGCCTCCATGACAGTAACATCGGTTGGCTTAATCCCTTCATTCATCATCTTGTCAAACAAAACCATTGCTTCCTCAGCATTCCCACTCTGCAGGTACCCGTCCATCATAGAGTTCCATGTAATAGCACTCCTATCATCCATCCCATCAAAGATCAATCTAGCAGTCCCCACTGCCCCACACTTGCAATACATATCTATAACAGCAGTCAAAACATTCACAACCGAATCATACCCACACCTGATAGCATACCCGTGAACCGCCTTGCCTACCCCTAACAGCCCCATATCAGCAATAGCCGGCAAAACCGAGATAAGGGTGACCGAATCCGGCCTCTGTCTCCCTTCCTCAAACATCCTGGAAACCATCTCAATCGCCACTTTCGCCATCCCATTCTGCGCGTACCCGGAAACAATCGTGTTCCACGAAACCAAATCCCTCTCAGGCATTCTACCGAACATCTTATACGCGTCATCAATAACCTTACACTTGGCGTACAAGTTCACCACCGCGGTCATAGCAAACAAATTGGACAAGAACCCAGTTTTGATCAGCTGCCCGTGAATCGCCTTCCCGGTCCTAAGCGCCCCGTGGTCGCCGAAGAGCTTCAACAGGTAGGTGAAATCGTAGACGACGGGGGACACGTCGTCGGCCAGCATACGGACGAAGAAGGACAGGGCGTCGTGGAGGGAGTTGGTCCTGGCGTAGCCTTTGAGCATGGAGTGGTAGACGGGGTCGATCTTGTGGGGGCTGCGGTCGAAGACGCGGGCGGCCTCGGGGAGGAGGCCGTAGCTGCAGAAGAGGCTGACGAGCTTGGTCTGGGGGAGGAGCTCATTGTAGAGGCCGTGCTTGATGAGTTGAGGGATGATTTGGTGGAGCTCTCTCGGGGAAGCGCAGAGTTCTAGGAGAAGGGAGGCCGGGTGCTTGTAGATGTGGCTGGGGATGTAGACTCTTTCGTAGTGTGCGTGGTGGTGATTGCGCGGAGGTGAGGTTGGGGTTGGGGTTGGTCTGGCGACCAGTGGCAGGGGCTGGGAGCTCATTTCTTTTACTATTCTACTCGCCCTGGCGGGGAACGGTCGCTGCTCCCTCACTTATCTTTTTTGCATTTTGAGAGGGAAGATCTTTTTTCTGAATAATGGAATTTTTATCCTTATAAGATATTTGTTTTGTGAAATTTGCCAATTTTGGTCCTAACGAGTAACGACCAACAAGTAACAACTATCCCGTGCGCTGCCCAATAGAAAAAATTACTTCGTTGTTTGAGTAGATTAATGACTAGGTCTTAAAAACAATATAAATCTGTATAACCTACCTAATATTGTTTGGTTTGGTATATTTTATGGAAATCATTATCAAGTGTCACGCAAAGAACAATGAGAAACTAATGATTGTAATTTCTTACTCTTTTTTTTTTTTTTAATGTTTGGTTATATAGGGATAGGAAACAATAAAACTTAGCCTTTGCATTTCTATGTTTAAGATTTCTAATTATTAAAATTGACTCTACAACCTTTTTTGATCATGTATGTGAAATCTTTTTTCCATTATTTTGAGATTCTTATAGGTCTCCCATAGATAACTGCTGCAGCTGGACACAAAGCTTACATTTTCCTTCCGCATAAACATTGGAAACGAGAATAGAAAATCAAAATAGCTCCACACAAGAGAAATTGGTCCACTTGCGGTAAAAACTGTGATATTCAATCTGTAATATATAGTCTCGTGTGGAATCATATTAATGCTAATGGGTCAATCTAATCCAACTTCGGACTAGATGTTCACGCATCCATACGTAAAGACACCAATAGCGGTTGGGAATCCAGAATCAGATGATAACATAGCTTAATTTGCATTGTATATGGCACGTTAAAAGAACCTTTCTGTTCTGTGGCAAACAAGCGCATGAATTCTTCCTGCGGAAGTTGATCCCGTGTGCAATCATTTTTTGGCGTAAAAACGGATGCATGCCTTTGCAATGCTGGTCAAATTAGCGTGATCTGTAACATAATCTAGGATACCAAAAAATATGTATACAACAAATATCATCATCAATCCATGGTTGTAGCTTGTACACACAAAAATAAACAGTTATCACCGCCTCACGTGCAAAGGAAGCTATTTAGAGAAACATCGGGAAGAACTCAAATGATGTGGGAATGGAAAATAAAAGATAAGGTAACCAGCTGATTCTTGTTCAATCCTGAACTCCATCCTGAAAGCTCGTTTAGGGAGAAAAAAGACACATTGAACTTCCAATCGGAGCTGAAAATGGAAAGCTCCAAAACTAATGCTTCCACTGATGCCTACAACCCACCTGGAGCTTAAAAGCCATTAGCAGCACCAAATGAAGCAATCATTGGCACTATATACAATTTTATTTTCGTTCTTTATTATGTAATCTAAAATCTAAACAGTTCAGTCACTGACTATGCTATACACACTCCGGCAACTAGCACCTCCAAATTTCTTTACAAGTTTCCAGCAGAGATTTTCAGTATACCTGCAAAGGAAATTTCAACCCATGAAACTAAATCTGCGGAAATGCAGTTTCTCTGGCATGTTATCAAACACTGATAAAATCTAGGGAGTGATGAGTGCCACGATGAAGGTTACAAGCATCACCAGTAAGCACCAAGGAAATACAACCCAAATAACAGAAGTCAGTACTATAACTGAATTACAAAGAGAGAATATTGACCACAAAAGAGAAACCACAAAGAGGCTAGTCCTAACCCATCTTATCTATTCATACACGTCAAACAACAAATAAATGTACTCAAACCCCCTCAAGCTTATCGTGAAACATTTTACATTTCTTCCAAACCCACAAGTCATTCTGCTAGAGACATTGCCACTTCAAACTTCAAACATATCATCAATCGAAAGAAAAACACATACTCTCCAGTTTCCGTCACAAATTTCCAATACAACAAGCGGCAAAGCCACTGTAGCCATTGTAACACCTCCTCAGCGAACACAGAGCTAAAATAGGAGAAGAAAAGGAAGCTACTACCTTTACGAATGAACACCAATTTGTACTTGCTTAATGTGTGTAACAGGACAAACATGCATAAACTACACAAGTTCCCTCGCAAAGTGAAATATGTAGCGGGAAAAAGGTAACTATATCAAATTACTTATACACACTACATATTACAACTAAACTACCACTGAAGTTGTCGCAACCATTGAGATATTTGTATGGTCGTAAACATCATAAAATGAATGAAGAGAGGCAGTATGTACATGATCACAAGCACGATACGATTGAGACACAACAAAACAGAGCATGCATCTTTTTGCCTAACAAAAAAGACATCAAAAAGTTCAGAGCACTCGTAAATCAGTAAACAGAAAATTCAGCTGCCTCCAAGTGCCACAAAGGTAACCATTAGTTAAAAATGCAATATATACAGTGCATAAAACCTATTACAGCACACAAATGATGATACATGGAAATTTTTCCCTTACTTAAGAAACACAGTGCTAAGCAACCATAAAATTAGAGACAAACATTACTAGCATAAGTATTGCATAGACTATGGAGTAACTGTCATAACTCAGATTGGGATTCACCAGAGTTGTGGTATTAACTTCATTTATGCATATGTCAACCTACTTCATATTTGCTGGGTTTGAAACATATCATGGGAATAAAACAAGAACTCGTACCAAATACTTGTACATAAACTCTACTTATTGCGTGCCAAGTCTCGCCATTCCAGCTGCTATGACAGTCATATCACTGGGGCAACAATTTATATATATTCGTCAGTCAGAGCAGCATAACTAAAATTGAGAGGAGAAAGATCCTGAGTAGAATATCACCAAAAACTGAAAAATTACTGCACGACAAAAACAGCAACAACAATAAATTGATAACTACATTGACTGGAAGGCACCATAACATTCAAAACACAGAAAAGCATTATCTGCACAGAACGGACAAGCATCTCCAGTTGCATCAATGTCACCATCAGCAAACTTGCAAGATCTATAGTGCGAAAAACTGTACAAACTAGCACACGCATCATCAAACCCAGAGCTAAAGGATCAGGAGACAAAAGATGCTTGTGGATTGCCAGCGGCCCAGCGTACATAACCCACAAGTAATCTAGTAACCAGCATAACTCAGAAATTCACTTCCCCTTTCCGAGACATGAAGTGCCCCACGGCAACACAGAATTCACACAAAATTGTATTATTTTTCTCTATCGTGTCCAATAGAACGGGTTAAAAACAAAAGGGAACTAAATGGTATTGTACATAAAATTTCCTCACAAGAATCTAACCAGCTTATACTATTAAGAAATCAAGAATCATACAAATATACCTCCCAAAGCCCCAAGCCCACCATCCAACCAACCTTTCTATCACGTAGCATAATGAGGCGCCCTGGCAGCCATACTAGAAACATGCGCCTGCATCTGCGCAGCCCGAACTTTAGCCGCAGTGGCCCTATGGAAGAACTGCTCTCTGGACAACAACCTAACATTCCTCAAATACTGATCAAACGGCACCGCACCTTCCTGCACCGCCTTGTCCAAGGAGAAGAACACATCCTCAATGGCCAAATCCGCGGCTGCACACTCCAGCATCTGCTTCGACAGAGAATCCACACAATCAAACGCCTCTTCGGCCTCGAAATTCTCCTTGGCCCTGCCTTCATTCTGCCTCACCCACGCCTCCAGCACATCGGTGTTCATAAGCACGACCTGCAGCTGCGTCTCCAGCGCCTCCATCTCGTCCCTCATCTCCTTCACCCCTCTGTTCACCTCCTCCTCCCGCCTCTTCAACACCCCCTGCGCCGCCAACAGCCCTTCCATCTCCGTCTCCCGCGCCTTCCTCATCTGCGAGAGGTCCCCGTGCACCGCCTCCACGATCTTGTTGATCGCGTTCCGTTTATACACCTCCGCCGCATCGTCCGTCTGCGACACCCTCCCTCCACCGCCATACGGCGAGGGAGAGGCCGGATAAGGCGGCCGAAGCATCATCGGCCTCGCCGGGGAAGGCGGATACGCCACGGAACCTCCATAATCGCCGGAACTCGACTGAGGCTGCGGCGGAGGGGGCTTAGGGCTAGGGTTCGGATTCGGCCCCTGCGAATACAGCGGGGGATCGCGGCTAAACAGACCGGAAAGCTCCCTCGCGAGATCGACGAGATTGGAGGAAGGATAGATCCAGTTCTGGAGATAAGGGACGGAGACGAGGCCGGAGGGGTTAACGTAAGGGTGGGGGCGTTTGATTAACATGTTAGGGGTAGGGTTGAGGTAGACGGCGGGAGGGTGGCGGGGGTAGGAGTCGAGGAGCCAGACGATGAGGGGGATGTTGTAGGAGACGTTGTGGTAGCTGATGGGGACGGTGCCGTCGGCCTGGAGGAGGTGGACGGAGCGGCCATCGTTGTGGGTGAAGGTGGCGGTTTTGGGCTCGAGGGAAGGGAAGGCGGAGGTTAGGGTGAGGAGGTGCTGGCGGATGAGCCATTTCGTGTCCTCCGCGTAGGGGAGGGAGTGGGGCCCCCGCTGGGAGAGGACGGTGGAGAGGAAGTGAGATGTGGCCTGCGGGTTCGCCGGCGGAGGCATCCTCTTTTGATTTGATTTTGATCGGTTTATCCCAAGGGAGAGAAGTGGTGGGTGGTTCTTTTTTTTTTTTTTTGGCTTAACTAGGAAGAGAAAGTAGTGATGGAATCGAAGTGGTGGAGGAGGAAGAAGAAGGAGAGGAAGGGAAAAAAAAAAAGGGGAACGATTTGTCGTCTTTTCTTGTTTCCTTTTGTTTTTATGGAATTAGATGACGAGTAGTGTTATTGTCAACGTGATCTACGCGTTACTACTGATATTTTTGGAAGAAACGACTAGAAGTAGAACCTTTGCGTGGAAGTTTCCTTACCATCTTCTTTAATTATAATTGAGAAACAAAAACCGTAAAGACTAAATTATAATCACTCCTAGTGGGCTTTGCTCTATGTCACTCAACCAAATTTTGATTCCAAGGAAGATTTAAGCAATTAGGTTCATGGAAAAAAAAAGTGATGTCGTTGTTTAGAAACAAATTTAATCAGTTATTTTTCCTAAACTGATATTCTAAATCAATCCACCTCTCATGGGCATCAACGTTCATAGACTGATATAAATGAAAGTATGATAAAAACTATAAGGCTTACTAATATAGAGTATTGCACTCAAGGGTTACTACTTTTTCTTATAGGATTTATTTATTTTTTCAATTTATTTTAAGGAATATCACTTTTCCTTATTTATTTTTTCAATTTTACCTTAAGGGTTCCCCTTTCCTTCGTTTATATTTTTTTTCTAATTTATCATGTATTATTTAGGAGGTAAATGTGTGCATTCATTATACATAGTTCAATCATAACCAAATTGATAATTAGGTTCATAACTATTAATATTGGGAGAGTCTTCACCATAAAATTTCTCCTTAAAAAAAGATCCCGTTTTCTTAATGTGATCCCTCCAAACAATCCAACGGTATATATGTGGAAGCGAAAAAAGGAAATAAATTTAATAACTTTTTTGGAACTTAGTTTATCTATTTTGGAGCCTTTGGAGATTGATAATAACCTACTGGATTATCCCTAAAACTGTAAAGGATGCATCTTATTTAGAACTTATTCTTGGACATTTTTATGGGTTTAAACATTTTGCACTTCACCTTTGATGGCTTGAAGGTGGATAGCTTGTCCGAATCACAAATCCTGTCTTTGTGGCTTGATGGCCAGAAAAGAAAGACAAAGCTTGGAAGTTTTGGATTTATTTTAATGGGTTTTTTTTTTGGGTCTAAGGATTAAAATTGCTTTTGCTTGCCAAGTTCATATGAATGGGATTTTAGGATTAACATGTTGCTTTCAACTCTACGGGCTATAGAAAAAATTTGCCATGGCAAGAGAATGATGTACAAATTAGATTGATCCATTTAAGAGAATGTTCGCGCACGAACAGCGAGCGACCCTCAACTCACCGATTCGACTATTTGAAGAGCCAAACTGATGACCAGATTCGACCGTTGAAGGGCCGAACGGACGGTGTCGCGCGTCCTGGACTGGGTTTTGATGCTGACCTGCCGATCCGACCGATGAAAAGGCCAGACCGACAACCGAATCCGACCTTTGAATGAAGGGCCGAACGGACGAACGTCAAACGCCCTAAATCGGGTTTTGTGTTTTGGGTTTTCTAAGTTACACTAAACTAAGAAAGCATGATAATGATAAACTAATAAAAGGTAGAAATTG
>JAKUCV010004931.1:32820-129764 GCA_028386065.3 Turnera subulata
TCCAAGTAGCAATAGCCCCAAACCCAAATATAGTAGTAAGTGAGCTCACATATCGACCTATGTCAGATGGGTCCACGTAGCAAGCCAATCTCACATATCGATCTATGTAGCAGTAAGTGACCTTACAGATCGATCGACCTATGTCACAGATCGATCCACGTAGAAGTAGATGATGATCGGCCTATGTCACAGATCGATCCAGGTAGTAGTAGATGGCCTCATAGATCGATCAGCCTATGTCACAGATCGATCTAGGCAGTAATAGATGGCCTTATGGATTGGTCAGCCTATGTCACAGATCGATCCAGGTAGCAATAGATGACGATCGGCCTATGTCACAGATCGATCCAGGTAGTAACTACCAATTTCACAGACCCATCTAGCATGGTAATGGCGGATCGATCTATGTATGTATTAATAAATGATTCCACAGATCGATCTATGAAGTAAGTAATGGCCGCCATCACCTCCAAAGCTTATCTCCAAGAAACCATCTCCAAATCAAATTTCTCCATAACCTCTCCCGTACCAATTACCTGAAGAAAATCATCGCCAAGATCATCAAAGGTAACTCCAAAATCACCTGTCGTGACTCTCCCCAAAGTCGCTTCTTATAAAGGCGAGGTAAAAAACAAAAACGTCTTGTTCAAACAAGCCGTGGACAACCCCAGCTTCTCATCGTCTTGTTTTCCAATAGAAAGTGGCGATCTCCAATCTCCAACAGTCGATGGTAACTCAAAAATTAAACCACGGGCAATCTCCAATCTCCAATAATCGCCACTAACCCCAAAACCGTAGATCACTGCTTGTTGCGACAAAACGATGAGACCCAATTGACCGAAAATGCATATGAACATTATTTTTCAAAACAACGACCGATGCCCATCGGTCTTCCCTTTTGCTTTTATGCCTCAATGACCGGTCTAGAAACAAGCACGACCGATCTCAATGGTCCTCTTTCTTCCTTCTCTCTCGGGAGCAAGACGAATGTTCTTCTACCAGCAATGTTGAACCTTTCTTTTACCATGGCTTGTCTTCTTGCCACGTCCTACCGAACTTTTTTTTTATACTGGAACAATCATAACGATCGTTCAACCAAGCCAAAGAATTCCCGTAAAGGCCATCATCGGCCACAAGCGGTTCAAATATTTTCCTTTAAGAAAAAACAATTTGTCTGCATTGGTTGTGAACAACAATCACTCTAAAACAAACTTTCACCAGCCGAACTCAGCCTTGAACGATTGTTCGGCTAAAACAAATCAACCACGACGGACAGGAGTAAAGACCCAATCACAGCCAGAAATACGAAGCAACAACCTTTAGCATAAGAACTAGAACCCAAGTCGAGCTCCACAGACAAACATACTATGCAGGCCAATATAAATATCGTAACTCCATGCTGCAAAGAATAAGGAAACTGCTCACCCCTTAAAGGACGGACCTCTGTGTGCTCCAGTACCATGACATCATCGGGTTCATCTCCTTCCTTGACATCTCCATCTAAAGAAAGTGACTGGTCTGATCCTGCATCAACAGAGATTGGCAACACAAGATTCTTGGAAATCGGTGCCTTCACTGGTAAAGAGCCAAATTGTATGGCCTGTAGCATCTCCACATCAGCCTTGTTCACCTCAGGAAAAGCAGCATCCTTCTTGAGTTCAACCAAGTCGACAGACCTTCGTTTGGGGACCCAAACCTTGGTTAACGGCCGTGCACGGTGTGACTTGATCTCCTTTTTTATTGGATGTTTGGTCTCCGACTGCACCTGCTGCTTGGGCAGTGAACGCCGTTGGTTCGTTGGTCCCCCAGATCGTTCTAACAACCTGGATGACTGATGAGACTGAGCGCCTAGTCTTTTAACTATCGGTCTTCTAGAGTCTGCAACTTCACTCTGGATTGGCCTAGGCTTGGCCAATGGTCCTCCTGTCCTCTTCAATGATGTCTGGTGGCTGACACCTAGTTCCCTCCTCAGGCGCTGCATGCGTCTCTTCTGGGTCTTGGTAAGCCCAAATCGCTCAAAGCTAGTCTCCAAATCCCTTAAGTGTGCATGTGGGGAAACCAGAATTCGTCATTGTTGCTTCCTCGGCTGGTTCACATGCCACCTACGATCCTTGGGAGCTAGGGGCCTGATCAACCTGGACGGAGGCCTACTATCAACTGGTTCGGATCGGAGCTGCCCCTTAGGAATGATCCTGCTGCACTCAAAACACCGTGTTACCTCATCGTTGACCTCTACTGCCCTTGGCTTGATCTTTGCACCAGAATCTGTGACCTCAATCTGCGGCTTGGGGGTGTTGAGTGACCTATTCTGTACATAGCCAGAACCAAGAATCTGTCGGCTATAACCATTGGGTGTGGCCTTACGGTTCCAGCCCTTGGGAATAGTCTGGCAGTTCTGGCCTTTTGTAGTGGCAAATTGACCACAAGCGGCGGTCTTTCAGTCCTGGACACCAGGCATTGTCTGTTGGTCCTTCTTATTGGGAATAACCTGGTGGCTCTGGCCAGCAGCAATGCTCTGTGCATCATGGCCTTTACCTTGCAAAGCCAATGATGACGATTCTTCTTTATGGGGGCCTGGATCTGTACTGTCCCCTTGGTGGGCAGGTTTTACCTCGTCATCACTGGAATCTGGATGGCCAAGATCAAAATATTGATCATCCATTAGTTGATCCCCATCGGGGTACACATCAAAGCATGGTTGATCATCATCCTTACCAGGACGATCATGGCTAGACCGGCCTAACTCGTTGCTGCCTGACCAACATTGATCTTGGCCTTGCCCCCCTTGTTCTGACGTGCTTGGGAGACCATGACGGTGGTGTTCATCCTCTTCACTTGTGAGAGAATCGTAGTCATCAAGATCTTCCCAGAGAGGAAGCCCCAATGCTAGTCTTTCAGCCATAATCTCTATTATAGCCTGTAGAAGTTCTGAATCTTCTCTAGTTTCTGGCATGACGAATGCTCAGATCACAAGACTTCTTATGTAGTGGAACGTGTGGGTCCCACCGGGCGTGCCAAAAACTGTTCGCGCACGAACAGCGAGCGACCTCAACTCACCGATTCGACTATTTGAAGAGCCAAACTGATGACCAGATTCGACCGTTGAAGGGCCGAACGGACGGTGTCGCGCGTCCTGGACTGGGTTTTGATGTTGACCTGCCGATCCGACCGATGAAAAGGCCAGACCGACAACCGAATCCGACCTTTGAATGAAGGGCCGAACGGACGAACGTCAAACGCCCTAAATCGGGTTTTGTGTTTTGGGTTTTCTAAGTTACACTAAACTAAGAAAGCATGATAATGATAAACTAATAAAAGGTAGAAATTGTTCTTTCATTGAGAAATTTTGCCACCCCCGTACAAGTGTTATCCATAACCTTATATAGGTTATCCCAAAACAATTGATAAAATCATAAAACGCCTAAAAACCTTATTTCAAATTCTAAACACCACTTGGAGCGGGATATCCTCTAATCCCGACACCTTCCCCTTTAACTTTCAAATACGAAAAGAAATCATAGAAGATTGCGCAGGCTCTAACGATCTGTGGAATTTCCTGATCACAAGTCAATCCTTGATTTGCCAATATCCAAACTCACGATTCAAATTCAAGTCCAAGGACCGATCGTTGACCAGCATAAAACATCGGACTTAGAAAGATATCAATCCCAATCTAGCGCCCCCGACCTGTATTGGATATCGGGCTTAGTCCAATGAAAGACGAGTGACCCAAGGCACCGATCCTAGCCCGATGAATGACATCGGTCTTAGACCTGTGGATGACATCGGTCTTGGACCTGTGGACGACACCCCTGGACCAGTAGTGGACATCAGTCTTGGACCAGACAAATGGGCCTTTACGATTTTGTTCTTGGTGTAAACAGAGAATGAGAATATTTCTATTTTCATTAAAAAAAACATTACATATTTAACTTATTTCCGTTTTGTACTTTAACATACATGCCGTTGGATTATTTGGAGGGTTGAAATTAAATAAACAGGATCTCTCTGTCCCTCTTGACTGGAGAGAGGAGCCGGATCCAAAATTTCTCGGTAGCTAGCTATGTGCTGAGTTTTATTTATGTTAACAACTCTAATTTCAAGGAGTTTTGCCATTATTGTCTTGATTGATGGATAATTAGGTGCCAATCAATCAAGTATTCTTTCCACATTTAACAAAAAAAAAAACTCGGGTTACTAAATATTTTCCATCAGCTTTGTTCTCACTCATACGAGTTATTGGTTTAATTACTTCCTTAGGGTTGCATATTCAATTACTGTTTCAGTTTCAGTATTTTATTTCCCTACCACATTTTAATCACAAGTTAAAAAGACGAACTTATTTGGGCCAAACACAAGTGATCAGCTTTTGGATTTTGAGACCTCATACTCGTGTTGTCCAAAACAAAAACATTACCCTCCCGCTCGCCGTGTTTAGAGGGTCAGCTCTGAAGAGTAAAGATCGACCCACGAATATGGTGGTCTTACACTTATGCCTAAAGCCCAATACATAAAGAAAATCTTAAGCCCATAGCGAATATGGTAAACTTTGTTTGTAAAGCGACCCTTTTAGTTTTGGGAAATACTTCACATACACGGAAATTTCTATAAATAAAAAAAAATATTTATATAGATAGATGTGGTAATAAATCAGTAGCTATGAGATTTAATAATCAACCCAAATCTTGCATAAAATTTTGTACATAAAATATGGGTTAATTTTATGCTGAAAAAGAAGTGTTATCTCTCATATGGTTGGTAAAGTCTTTTTTTCTTATTTTTACTTTATGTTGATTAGTTACACAATAGCCTTTGCTAATGAATCCATGTTGTTCTCTTTTTTTTTTTTTTTTTTTTTTTTTTGTGAGCAATCCATGAATCCATGTTGTTCTTAGCAAAGAGAAGTGGAACATGGATCGTTTGCACGCAGAACAGTTAAAATTTGGAACAAAGACTCCTCCTCCCACGCCTGCAAATCCTCTAGTCTAGTCACCTGAGTCCACAGATTGCAACTAACCACAGATTGCCCCAATCAACTGATATACTACTCATCCTCTTAATCTTTCATGGCTGCTACTTAATTTTTAGTTGATCAATGATCATAAGACCCTGATGAACTGCTTGTTGGGTTTTTTGTTTTTCTTTTGTCCTCAATTAATTTACGGTTCAAGGCTTCTGTTCATTAACAGGTACATTCCCCCAATTTTATCAGAGCCCTTGTTCTTTGTTTTTCTTTTCTCATAATGTTATGAGAGTTGGTTTGCTAATAAGAATGTTAATCTAGTTTATCAATGATTTACTGAAGGATGAATAAGTTTGCTGATTAACCACTTATTACATGACGAAACAGAGAGCTCTGCTGTCCTGACTTGTCTGAATCTAGAGTAGGAATAAAATCTCTTTATGATTTCCACACTAATGCATTCATCTATGTCAGGTAAATTCTGATGTTACAGATTTTGCAAAAATTCTTATCCTAATGAGCAAGCCAAATTAGTTCTCTATACAAATTTCCGGGGACACCTCAATGCATGTGATATGAGGCGGGGGGGACACACACTCTGCTAGTGCTGTTGGATTAATTTTCCAGGAAGGAAGTGCGTACCAGCTTGGCTAAACTACACTTGGTGAGTCCCTCTGGAATGTTATAACTTAAAAACTCCAACCAACCGAGAGGGTTACGTACATGCACTTGGCATGAATTGAAGAAACAAACCAACAAACATGCATGGACACTGATGTTTAAAAATTTACAGGAAAAGGGTACTAATGCTATTCATACAGCAAGGACACTGTTAGTGCAAGTTGACAGTATGATCACGAGAATGTTGCTCAATACGATAATCTTCAACAAGACCTCGCTTGCTTGTTTGATTGCTTTGCTTCTAGGGATCAAGGCCATAACAATTTATGGAAGGACAAAGCTTGATTTAAGTGAAGCATTTGATAGAGCAAAGGTAATAGTAGGGCGAGCTCAAACTGTTTCACAAACAGCAGGTATATATATGATAAAAGAAACACAATGTTCCAAAATTTTCTCAGCTTGGTATATGTTCTTCAATGTCTTTAACTTTTTACACTTTGAAGTTAATGGAGCTTCCTTAGTTTGTTGTCTTCCGGTTTGTTTGCCTAATATTTCTTCTCATCAAAATTAGGTGTAGAAGACAAGCCATTTACCAGCCAGTTTAATGACAAGCTACTTGGTGGACTTCTTCCTTCGGGGTTTAATGAAGAGTCTTGCCTGAGCAGGTACCAGTCTTCCTTCTACCGCAAACATCCTTCCCAGAAGCCTTCTCCCTATCTCCTATCCAAACTACGCCAATATGAACTTCTTCATCGCCGCTGTGGACCTCACACCAAATCCTACTCCAGAACATTGCAGCAACTCCATGCTGGCGATCAAAGATTTAATGCTACTGATTGTAAATATGTGGTCTGGGTGGATTATAGTGGGTTAGGGAACAAGATCCTAACAATGGCGGCATCATTCCTTTATGCTCTTCTTACAAATCGAGTCCTGCTTATTGAACAACCGGACGATATGGCCAATCTCTTCTGTGAGCCATTTCCAAACACGTCCTGGCTACTACCTACAGACTTCCCAATTGATTTCAACAGCTTGAGTCAAGAGGATGCTCATTGTTATGGAAAAGTGTTGAAAGACAAAATCATAAATGGTTCACCAGATAAGCTACCTTCTTTCCTCTATCTCCACCTACCACATGATTATAATGATTATGACAAGCTCTTTTTCTGCGATGAACATCAAACTCCACTTAAGCAGGTACCTTGGTTGATTCTGGTAAGCAATAACTACTTTGTGCCAGCACTGTTCCAGATGCCATCTTTTGAGCAAGAACTAGATAGAATGTTCCCCAATAAAGAAACTGTTTTCCATCACTTGGGTCGGTATCTCTTCCACCCTTCGAATCATGTGTGGGGACTAATCATCAGATACTATCAGGCTTACTTGGCCAGAGCAGATGAAATAGTTGGCATCCAAATAAGGGTGTTTGATTCCAGTGATGGTCTACTGCAACATGTGATGGACCAAATTTTAGCCTGCACTCAAAGGGAAAACCTGCTGCCTCAATTATTAGATACACAAACACCTGTAGCCTATCATTCTGGAAGTCGGACCTCCAAGGCCATTCTTGTAACATCTTTATATACCTGGTACTATGAACATTTAAAGGATATGTACTGGTTAAAACCTACTTCAACAGGGGAAGTAATAGGGATTCACCAGCCAAGCCAAGAGGGTTCCCAGCAATTTGGGAATAACATGCACAATGTGAAGGCATGGGCAGAAATGAATCTTTTGAGTTTCAGTAATGTCTTGGTGACCAGTGGCTGGTCAACTTTTGGTTATGTTGCTCAGGGACTGGGAGGTTTGAAGCCTTGGATTCTTTTTAAGCCCCAGAATCAGACCACTCCTGAACCACCTTGTCAGCGAGTCATGTCCACGGAGCCGTGTTTTCATTCACCTCCGGAGATTCAATGCAAGGGCAAGATCAATGAAGATAAAGGTTCTGTTCTTAATGTGAGGCACTGTGAGGATGTAACTTGGGGACTTAAACTGTTTAATGGCAAAAATTAATTATAGATGCTTTTCTAGATTAGAGCTTGTCTCCCATTCTCTCTTAAGCATATACATATTTGTCTGTCATACTTTTGCCTCAAGTTTTGGTGTCTGTAAAAGGAGAAAAACACAGGACTTGAAGCCAGCTGATTGAGACTTGGAGAAGGGTAGAAGAGATTACCCGCAAAGTGGATTTTGCTATTATTATTATTTCAAAGGCTTTGGCTGCAACCTAGATGCAAGATCTTCAACTCACTTGGACTAGATCTCCGTAATTTGTTCATCTAGTGGTGTACCTTGCTCACTTTCCCATATCCTCCCATTAAACTAGACACAAACTGGCTATTCCAATTTGACATTATTAAATCTTGTAGCTCTATTCTAAATATGATTTGGTTCCGTAATCTGATATTAATGGCTTAATTGGAAAAAATGGATGGCTAGCCGCCTGTCCTCTAAACTCTTTATTCCCCCAGGTACCTTTCCATTTGTTGACCCTCACTAATCAATTCGGCTTACTCTTCAAGCCCAACCCAATAAGAACAGAACATTGACTAATTTTTTTGGGTGAATTATAAATTATTTCATTGGACTGCTGACTCACTGCGTTATAAATTAATTTTCATTTAACCTCAAGGTGGCTAGTTACTTGCAGAAAGTGGTCACCGAAATCACAGAGAGGAGAAAGTATCAAGTCAAAATGGAAAGGTTGGAATCCATTTCAAAGAGGTTCACAGCACTAGTGGTTACATGTATAGTAGCCTTTTCTCTTCTACTGGTGGTCGCAATCATTTCCTCATACTCGAGTTTTAATCTGTCCAAGAAATCTGCTGGAGTGAAATTCCTGGAAGTGAAAGTTGGTAATGTTTCCAAAACTTCACATATCAGTAAGACCATCAACAAGCACCTTCTTGTTTGATCTTTTCATTGTTTTCAGTTCTGCTTTTTTCTGTGCTACGAAAAAGTTTGTAGAAGCCTATTTCCATTGTAATGTGTATATTCTTTCTTGGTTTGGCATTGCATCTTTTTTCCTTCCATTAATCTACTCAATACCTGAACATCATTTTAGAAGTTTGACAGCAAATTGGTGGTCCTCAAATTTTTAGCTGGTTGATTAAACTAGATGGAGTTACAGTAAAGCTAACAGCCAAGTTACTAGAGAAAGTACCTTTTTTATTACCAAAAAGATTGCAGCTCAAAATGTTAAATTTTTTGAGTTTTTGACAAGCTTTCCTATGCTCCTTCAAGCATTTGAGTTCTTTGTTTTAGGAATTACTCTGTACTTACTTTGTTTCTTTTGCTTGCCAATTTTCAGATGACAAATTGCTAGGTGGACTACTGGCTTCAGGAATTGATGAAGAATCTTGTTTAAGCAGGCATCAGTCCTCCTTGTACCGCAAAACTTCACCTCACAAACCCTCTGCTTACCTGCTTTCCAAATTGCGCAAGTATGAAGATCTTCATAAGCGCTGTGGACCTTACACAGAATCGTACAACAGAACTATGCAGCTCCTGGACACCAATAGCACGAAAAACAGTACTGCAGACTGCAACTACATTGTCTGGATACCATCTAATGGTTTAGGGAACAGGATACTAAGCATGGCCTCATCATTTCTGTATGCTCTTCTCACAAACCGAGTCTTGCTTGTTCATTTTGGAGGAGACATGGATGATCTCTTCTGCGAGCCATTTCCCAATACATCATGGTTATTGCCCAAGGAGTTTCGTCACCCGGGCAACAAATATCTTCATAGTTATGGGAGCCTGTTGAAGAATAACAACAACAACACATCAAATCTGTTGCCACCATCATTTCTGTATCTTTGTACAGCTTTTGACTGTCACGAGTATGATAAGCTCTTTCTCCAGGATGAGTATCAAGCTTTCCTGGAGAAAGTTCCTTGGTTACTTCTCAGGTCAGAGCAATACTTTGCCCCTTATCTCTTCCTGATGCAATCTTTCAAGCAAGAAATAACCAAAATGTTTCCTGACAAAGAGGCTACTTTTCACCACCTGGGTCGCTATCTTTTCCACCCATCAAATCAAGCATGGGGACTAATCACCAGATTCTATGAGACTTACTTAGCCAAGGCAGACGAGAGAGTAGGCCTTCAAGTAAGAGTGTTCGACACAAAAGCCAGTCCTAGTGAGAAAGTGAGAGACCAAATATTAGCCTGCCTTACATGGGAAAAACTGCTGCCTCAACTTGATCCTCAGAACCAAAGACTTGTAGCTTCTCCGTCCAAGAACCGGACCTCCAAAGCTGTCCTGGTTACATCCTTGTATCCGGTATACTACGAGTACTTGAAGAACATGTACTGGCTCAAACCAAGCGTGAATGGGGAGATTGTTGGGATTTACCAGCCAAGCCATGAAGAATTTCAACATTCTGATGATAACATGCACAACGTGAAGGCATTGGCTGAGATATATCTTCTAAGTTTGAGTGACACGTTGGTAACCAGCTCCTGGTCAACTTTTGGATATGTTGCTCATGGTCTTGCAGGATTGAGGCCGTGGATTCTGTTCATGCCTGATCAGCAATGGATCCCAGATCCACCATGTAAACGAGCCATGTCTATGGAACCATGTTTCCATTTTCCTCCTAATTATGACATACAGGCACGTAAAATTCTTGATACCGGTCCTCTTGACCCTCAGATCAGGCATTGCGAGGATGTAGATCATGGAGTAAAGCTAGTTAATCCAGTTTAACCATGCAAGCCGCAATCATTCATGTACACTAATTTCACCAAGTAATAATATTATTGAAAACGACATGTCACAAAATTAACGTGCTGTGTCGTGGTTTTGGTGCACGGATTCTCTGTTTTCCTTCTTCCTTTTACTTATGATGTAATATATATCTCGTCCAGTGGTGATTGTATGAGCAGCTCCTGCATGAAGATTTGTGTGTGCATGGTTCTAGCTAGGTAGTGCATACGTTGTTTGGTGCTAAAAGTACTTACAGGTTACTGCTAGGCTGAAGGAGCATAATTAAGTTACCGCAATATAAAAATATATGGTTTGAGGCTTCATATCAGAAATTTCAGGATGCATCGATCTAATCTGCCTTTAAGTAGCCAATAAGTAACTTAATCAGTTTAAAAGTAGCCACCAGGTAACTTAATTAATTTGTTGAACCTAGCTAGTTGAAATGGGAATAAGCATGTTTTTTAAAGACAATTTGCAGAGACAAATTTAGGGTAGACTAGATTCATATCTGACTTTGAGAACAAATTATGGCAAGGGAACATGCCTGACCTAGGTATTCGTTGCTTCTTTTGACTTTCTGGAAATGAACAAAGTAGTAATATACGATCTCTTGCAAGTTTAGTCTCAAAGGAAGCGTGTTAAACATGCTTATTGCAAAAGGTTGACTTAAGATTTTCTCAGGTGAGAGCAAGGTTTCCCTTATTAGTTGATATATATTAGACCTTGCAGGCAGAGATGTTGGTATTGTCTTATTATGACTGGTAATTTCTTTTTTATTGTCAGGAAAAAATCCCATTAATTACGCAAGTAGTGTTGACATAATTTTATGAACAATATTTGTGCATCCTCCTACTTGATGCCTAGTTGCCAGCCACTGGCGCTAATGGTTTCACGATCGTTGTTGTAGACCTCGAGCTTCGTAAACCAAAGAAGTAATCTTCTCAAATTGCCTTGGAGCTCTTTAATTCAAGGATTTTCCTTTCTCCTCCTCTTCACTACTTTTTCTTCCAAGAGCTCTACAATCATCAACATCTAAATAGACTTGGTGCAAGTGCGATGGTGTGATGCCCTATGAAGAAGATTGAAACGGTAAAATCAAGTAAGGATTGGTTCACCCACCCAACAAACCCGTAACGGGCTTTAGAAAACTGTAAAATTTGTGAAACCCGTTGTGACCCGGCCGGGTCTTTTGAGATACCATAGCCTGGACTCTGGAGGCACTTTTGATTCGGCTTGGCTTTCTGGTGCCGAGACTCTGACCAGAAGGGCCAGATTTAACAACACCCATTTATATTTTTGGGCTAAATACTTGAGGTCTGAATTTTTGGATTGAGGTCCACTAGAAATTTCTTGGGGCGAGCGAGGCTCTACTTCTGTCTACAGGCTAAGGCCTATCTTCATCTATAGTTTTGGACGCGAGGCCCACATTTTGAATTCATTGAGCACAAAAGCCTGACATGTCATTTTGCATAATTTTTGTAATTATTTTAAACCAAATCAGCAAAATATAGAAAGAGAAAAAAATCGGATTTGAATCAGGACAAAATTGGAGAATTAGGATAGAATGACCGTTGATCATTCTTTTTAAGGTAAAACTAACTGGTAATGAGACTAGACATCTAAAAATTTTAAAATAAAATTTACCTAATTAAAGCTGGAATTCAAGGAGATTCGATTTTTCCAAAATATGGGTACCTTACCTATAGCCAAACTTTTTTTCCACATTGAATACCCCTTAGTATTTTGGGCATAAAGTGAGCCTGAAGATTCTGGTTTAGATTTGCTTTATATAGTTGGAAACATGACAGAATTATCAAGAACTTTGTAGTTTAGGCAAAAATCTGATTCTGCATGAAATTTTCCCAATTTTGTATTAAATTTAAGCATAAAGTCTGTTCGGCCCGATTACTACTACTTGGGCAAGATGTAGAGTTTGAGTGTTATTTTTTTCCCACACCCTTTGAAACGACAAAAATTTCTATGAAATCCTAATTAATTTCTTCTACAGATACATCCTTTGATCCTTATGGGGTTAGTGAGACATGTCTAGGGTTGCAAAACACTTGCGCAAATTATCTCCAAACATTCATTTTAAACTATTTGTCCAGAAAATAGCTTGGCCTCTGTCTGCGTCTCTCTTCGTCACCTTCAGACCAGAGATTCAATTCGAATGAAGCCAATTTTACTTGAGACCACACGTATGTAGCCTTCTTTTGTTTTCTTGCTTAATTGCTTTGGTTGTGCGTTGGCAAGTTTATGAATTTTGGAAGTTATAGGTTGTACTCCTATAGTTCACTAACATATAGTAAATTAATCATGACTCGAGATTTAAAAATAGATTCTGGAAAGCTAAGAGAGATCTACGCATTGGTTTTTTTTAAACCAAAAATATGTTCAAAATTTATGAGATATTTTATTTTATCCAACAGAATTTGACACATAATTAGTGTCCTGCAAGCAAAGGTCAATTTTCTTTTCCAATTCGATTTTAGGCATAATGTTTGAATGATTTCTTTTCGTTTGTTTGATGATTAAGTGATATGATGCCCAAAAAGTTTGAAGACTTACTCCTGAACCACATGTAACAAAGTGGTAATTTGCCCCCCTACTAGTGTACGCTCATGACTTCTCCATATTTTGGTCAAAGTACACAAATCTGACTATTTCAAATTTGACATTATTAAATCTTGTGGGCTCTATATTAAGTATGTTTTGGTTGCGTAATTTGGTTATATTCTGATGAAATTCAAGTGGATGGCTGGATGACTGGCCATGAACTTTTCTGCACACCCCCCTAAACTTTCCATTTAGTTGACCTCCACTCCACGAATCAAATTTGGGTTGCCCTGATAGTCCAATCTTAATATGTCAGGTCAATATACCATCGACCAACCCAATAAGAGCAAGACACGTGTTGCCCGGCATATACTGGCATGCCTTCTTCTTCTTGGTTTCCTCCTATCCTTGATGTATAACCAAGAAGATTATTAAAACAATTACGGCCACCAACCTCCATATATTTTAGCCTTAACTCAATTCAAGAATCAGTAGGCGAATATTGCTGCCTATAGTTAAAGAAAATATTAGAGCTAAGCTTCTTTTTTAATGACAATAACAAGTCAAACCTTTTGGGATGCACATAACGTGGAAGGGACTTTGCGTTTTAATGGCAAAGAGCTAGGCGAAGTTGCATAATTTCTCCTGTCAGTAATAGATTACAAAATAAGATGCACCCTTCACGTTCATGTCAACTAAGATTTAGAGGTATGCATCTTACATGTATTTTTCTTTCTGTCAAAGCAACATTTTCTTATGCTTCGCCTCAATTCTTTTTTTTTTTTTTTTTTTTAAAGGCTTATGATTGCTTCATCGTTAATTTTGCTTTCTGCAAGTGATTGTGGGAGACTGAACTGATATGATGCAACATGAACATGAACTGATATATCTTGCAGATAGTGGTCACTGAAAGACTCACAGAGAAGAAAAAGTATCATCAAGTCACCATGGAAAAGATGGAATCCATTTCAAAGAGGTTCACGGCAATAGTGGTGACCTGTTTGGTTGCTTTCTCTCTTGTGCTGATGGTCACGATCATTTCCTCAAACTCGAGTTTTGATCTATCCAAGAAATTTGCTGAATTGAAAGTCCTGGGGGAGAAAGTTGAAAATGTTTCCAGCTCTTCACATATCAGTAAGACCATCAACACCAGCTTCTTGTTTGACCTTTTCATTGTTTTTAGTTCTGTTTCTGTCTATTCTATCAAAAAAACTTGTAGATGCCTGTTTCCGTTTTTATGTGTAGTATCTTTCTTGAGTTTCTTCATTGCATCTATTTTCCTTTCATTAATACGCTTAATAGCTCAAATTCATTTTGGAAGTTGCAAATTGGTGGTCCTTGATTTTTAGCTGGTTGACTAAACTAATGTATGAGTTACAGAGTACAGACACAATAGCAGCTAAGTTATTAGAGGATACTCTTTTAGTATCTAAAAAAAGTTATTAGAGAAATTAACTTTTTTTCCTATTTACCAAAAGGATTGTAGCTCAAAATTTTAATTTGTCTCTGTTTAAGACATGCTGTGCCAATGCTCTTTCAATCCTTTGAGCTGTTTGTTTCAGGAATTACTGTATTTACTGTCTTACTTCGGTTGTTCTCTACTGTTTGCCAATTTTCAGAGGACAAATTACTAGGTGGACTTTTGGCTTCAGGATTTGATGAAGAGTCCTGCTTAAGCAGATATCAGTCTGTCCTGTACCGAAAAAATTCACCCCACAAGCCCTCTGCTTACCTGGTTTCCAAACTGCGCAAGTATGAAGAGCTTCATAAACGCTGTGGACCTTACACAGAATCATACAACAGAACTCTGCAGAAACTGGATACTAATACCACGGGAAACAGTACTACAGACTGCAACTACGTCGTCTGGTTACCTTCTAATGGCTTAGGGAACAGGATAATAAGCACGGCTGCAACATTTCTATATGCCCTTCTCACAAACAGAATCCTGCTTGTTCGTTATGGAACTGACATGGATGATCTCTTCTGCGAGCCATTTCCCAATACATCATGGCTGTTGCCCAAGGAATTTCCTCTCTGGAATCAATTCGATAACGATGGGCACAGGAGTCTTCATAGTTATGGGAGCCTGCTCAAGAATAACAACAGGAGCACATCAAATGTGCCGTCACCTTCATTTCTGTATCTTTGTACAGCTTTTGATTATGAGGAGTATGATAAGCTCTTTTACCAGGGCGAGTATCAACCTTTTCTGGAGAAAGTCCCATGGCTGTTTCTCAGATCAGATCAATACTTTGTCCCTTATCTCTTCCTGATGCAATCTTTCAAGCAAGAAATAACCAACCTGTTCCCTGACAAATACACTATCTTTCACCACCTGGGTCGCTATCTTTTCCACCCATCGAATCAAGCATGGGGACTAATCACCAGATTCTATGAGACTTACTTAGCCAGGGCAGACAAGAGGATGGGCCTTCAAGTAAGAGTATTCGACCCAAAAGCCAGCCCTAGTGAGAAAGTGACAGACTCGATATTAGCCTGCATTAAACAGGAAAAGCTGCTGCCTGAACTTGAGAACCAAAGGCTTCTAGCAGCTTCTCCATCCAAGAACCAGACCTCCAAGGCTGTCCTGGTTACATCTTTATATTCAGTATACTATGAGTACTTGAAGAACATGTACTGGCTCAAACCAAGCGTGGGTGGGGAGAATGTTGGGATTTACCAGCCTAGCCATGAAGAGTTTCAACATTTTGGTGATAACATGCACAATGTGAAGGCATTGGCTGAGATATATCTCCTCAGTTTGAGTGATATGTTGGTAACCAGCTCTTGGTCAACTTTTGGCTATGTTGCTCATGGTCTAGCAGGATTGAGGCCATGGCTTCTGTTCATGCCTTATCGACAATGGACCCCTAATCCGCCTTGTAAAAGAGCCATGTCTATGGAGCCATGTTTCCATTTTCCTCCTAATTTTGATAGGAAGGCACACAAAATTCATGATACAGGTGCTCATGATCCTCATATCAGGCAATGCGAGGATGTAGATCATGGAGTAAAGCTAGTTAATCCACTTTAACCATCAATATCAGTTGTAAGTTGCAACAGTAATTACTCATTCATGTAACTTAATTCAGAATCATATTATTGACCCATATATCTCTTGTTAGTGCACATTCCTCTCTAATTTCTTCTGTAACTGACAAGTAATGTTACAAGTTTTAATACGAGGATTGAATCAAAGCCAAGCAGCAATATCATCGCGAGGGAGATGACAGAAAACTGCCGGAACTTGACTAATCGTCCATATATCCTGAACCCAAGGGCACTGATAAAAAACATGAAAGCTTGATTCCACTGTACCATTGCATCGAGGGCAAGCTGGATCCACATTCACAAAACGGCTAACCAAGTTAGCTCGGACAAGGAGGATATCAATCGGTACATAAACGCCACATGAAAGAACATAGCTTAGGAGGGAGGTACAAGTTCCATAACAATCGCCAGGAGAGCAACCTGAAATAGTAGACTCCATACTGGCGGCACTAGAGGGATGAAGATTAGACAATGCCACAAAATGTCACGGGCCAAGAGTGTGGTGCAGCGGATGCACACTCTCACCGTGCAGCACAGGCAAGATCATCCCTTAACCTATAAGCCTACCACACGCAAACACAACAAAGAGAGAACCAAGAGAATAATAAAGCAAGAAAAGTAATTGGGAGAAGACTCTGTATTATTATTAACAATCCATCAACAATAATACGTGCCCAACAACCCCCATCATGTGTCCTATTTATATAGGTGCCACAAGGCTCTCTCCTAGTTTGACGGTGCTAAGTAATCCTAGTCCAACACAAACTCAAATTATTTAACTCCCACACAAACCCAATCCTAATACAACAAGGTTAGCTACTCCTAGTCACAATAGGATTCCTACCAACAACCAAAGTACTGTTCCAACCCAATTCGAACTCCTATGCACACTAGGATTCCGGACTCCTATGCACACTAGGATTCCGGGGTCGTGACATTCTCCACCACCTAATCTTACAACGCCCTCGTTGCAATCCGATGATGCGCCACAACTACTCGACCCTCGAATAGTCGCTTCCGATGTTTATGCTTCCACTTTGCCTTGTGAAAATCCTTCCACTCCTTGAAATGCCAAAGCCAGTGAACCAGCGCACAAAACCCATGCTCCTGATCAAACCATGACTCGTATCCAGCCATATCCGATTCCCAATCATTCGCATGCCCACTTGAACTTCGGCTACAATCCCCGCAACCTCGAACAAGTGAAACCCGCCGCTCATCATGTAATCCCATGATTCCAAGCAACGCCCTTGAACTTGAATCCCGTCGCTCACCATGTAATCCTATGGCTCCAAGCAATGTCACTGAACCCGTCTTTACCCCGAGAACGTGTCCGCGCACCCGATGTAAGAACCTACGCCGTACCCCAAGCTTCATGCCAACTCTACCCGTTGTGCATTCCTCGCTGGAACCCTCTCCACCACCTGAACCATCACAGTCCCTTGTGAATGAAGAGCACCCGATCGCTGTCCTGAAATCGGCCCGTGAAAAAACTATACCCCGCTCCCTCAATCCTGGATAAGCCATGAATGTCCGTCTCATCATGCCAAGCAAACCCACACCAAGCACCAATGAACGTCCCAACACTATGTCCACCATCCATAGAATGAGTTGCATTCTCACCCGTCAACCGTTGGTTGTGTTTGTCCAAGATCTCCGTAAAATCCATCACACCAACTCTCCAGTCCGGCGTCAATCCGCAACAGTTTTCTTATATGCCACAAAATTTCCACTCAACCCGTCCAAGCTTGCCAAGTGCAACTTCTAAACGAAGCTCCCCACACCCGCAATTCACCAAGGACTCCCCGCGCAATTTTGCTCCAGCAACCAAGTCTGACCTTGCAAAATCCCCTCCTAGATGCCCAAAAAGTATCCATACGCTTTGTTGTACAAAGTTCTCTCCAATTGCACTCCCAAGAGTCTCCACAATTCGATCAAGAACCAAGCAAACCAAGCAACCCGCGCACTTTGTCTCCAAGCACCAAGAAAGTTCCCTTGAGTCTAATCCTTCTCCTGAAGCTAAAACCTTACCAAGTTTCTCCTTGGAACCTGCCTTGAGTCCACACCAACAACAGTCACCCCACAATTGCCTTGCACCCGTGTACCATCCCACACAATTGCGCGCCCAACCTGCGCCAATTGTGTGCAGCCCCACTAATTCTGCGCACCAGCCCACGCCGAGCAGTCCAACAATCGTCCAGCGTGTACCACCAGCACCCAACCGCACCAGAACATGCCTGATCAGCTCGTCAACAATGCACCAACGCTCACAGTAATCAGCTAGCACCCGACAAACACCACGCTCTTCCAAACAATTTCAGCAACCAAGTGTAATCAAGCCACAGAAAAACACCAAGAAAACTCAAGTAAAAGCTTCAAATCTCTGCTCTGCCCACCCTAGTCACCTTTGTTTGCTCCAAAGCTCCACAAACCTTGCTGTTCAAACACCAAGCCAATCTACACCTCTCCACAAGAAGCACCAATCGGCCAGCAAAGAACACACAACAAGATTGCACCTTATCCAAGCACCAACAAAAGTCAATTAGGAAAAACAAATAAAACCACTTGATTCTCCTTTCCATCTTGAAGTAAAAGAACCAGGAACCTTGTTTGAAGTCGCAGTTCTTGTTCCTGCCCAAACCAGCCGCACTAATTCTGCCCAGTGTCGATGCGCAACCCGCAGTACCAATTCCAGCCTCCTGTCGCACTAATTCTGCCCGTCTCGTGCCAAAACCAGCAGCACCTGCACGCATCCAGCAAGCAAATCCCGCCTCCAGCTCGCACCAAGATAGCCCATAGAAAAGAAATCAACAAGGCAACACCACAGAAAAAGTCGACCATCAGCAACAAAAGGTCCAACAACTCCAAAACAAAACCAAGCCTGAAAATTACCTTCAAGAGTGCGTGTGAATTTATAAAAAAAAAATTCGTACCAACCAGCCTTGCTGCAGCCCAATCGCACAAAAAGGTGCGCCCAGCCGCACCAAGAAGTGCACCTAGTCGAGCCAAAAGGCGCGCCCAGCAGAACCCAAAAAGCGCACCCTGTTGAGCTAAAAGGCGCGCCTAGATCTGCACCAGCAACGCACCAAATCGCACCAACAGCGAACCAAAAGGCACCAACAGCAAGTCAAGCTCCGCTACCACTTGTCACGGGCCAAGAGTGTGGGGCAGAGGATGCACACTCTCACCGTGCGGCACAGGCAAGATCTTCCCTTAACCTGTAAGCCTACCACACGCAAACACAACAAAGAGAGAACCAAGAGAATAATTGATACGACAACACACCTAGCCGGTCCTAGAAGCACCTTCGTATCTAAAGTTGTCCCGATCTCAAATCACAACCAATCGTGCACTGTTCTTGTGTCGATGCTCTTCACCTCCTAACAATCCTTGTTAGGCAACAGATGGATGCAAAAGCCCCTCCTCCTAAACTCCCGGTGCTAGACAACAAAGAAACAAAGCACAAAGGATAAAACAAACAAAGAGACTCCTCTCTTTGGGCCGAGATTATTCAAGTTTAACTGAACTTTTTATTACTCAAATAATCTGAATAACAATGAACCCCAAGGGTTCTATGTATAGGAGAACACAGCTCCTCAAAGTTGGTGAACAGTAAAGTCGGTGAACAGTAAAGCCGGTGAACAGTAAAGTCAGTGAACAGTAACGTTGGCTCCTCCTTGAACTCCAAGTCTTGGCGCCTCCTCTCCTATTACTAGATGGACTAGGATTTAATTGAGCCCACATAACTTGGACACTAATTAAATCCTTACAATAATAAAAATAAAATAAAACTAGTCGATTTTAATTTGACAACTATAATTAATAAAAATAAAATGGATATGTCGACACCTTTCTGAAGGTGGATTGATGTCGACTGGGCCCAATGTGCTCTCGAGTCAATTACTCCTTAATTGACAGCAAATTAATGGGCTTCAGTTTCAGCTCCTCTCCAATCTTGATTTTCCATCTCTTCTTGAACTTCTTGTGAGTATGAATCTTGGATATGATTTGAAAAGTGAGCTTGTTGGAATACACAGTGAGCTTGTTGGAATACATCCAAGCTCCATGTTTGTCTCTATTGCTTCTTCCTTGGTCGTCTTGGCGTGTATTAGTCTTGCCATGGTTTGCATCATTCCCTCTCTCCTCAAAGCGATTAGTCCTCGAATCGATACTCATCTTGTTCTCCAATTTAGTCATTAAAGGCATAGAAAAGGAACTTAAAACCTGATGCTCCCTTTTGATTGTAATCGGCGCCCCATATATAGATCCATCTTCGCCTTGGGGCGACAATCCTTTAGGACAAGAAACATCTGTTATTTTGTTGATAGCGCGACAATGAACGCACATACGTGACAATCAACGCACATACGCCATGTACCATCCTTCTTGGGTACTAGAATCACTGGTACAACATAAGGACTCAAACTCTCCCGTACCAACCCTTTTGTAAGTAACTCGTCGACTTGCTTCTGAATTTCTTTGGTCTCCTCGGGGTTAGCCCTATATGCTGGCCGATTTGGGATTTGTGCTCCAGGAACAAAATCAATTTGATGCTCTACGCCCCGAATAGGCGGCAATTCTTTTAGTAACTCTTCTGGAAACACATCCCGAAAATGCTACAAAACGGAAACAACAACAAAACTAGATAGACGAGGGTAAATGTTAGATTTGAACCAAGCTTCCTTGTACAAAAGTACAAATAAACTCTTCTTTTTCTCATAGTCAACCCTCTCATCTCTCTCATTTGAGCCTTTTAACACAATTTCTTTTGAGGCTTCTTTTATCTCTTTTCTTTCCTCACACTCGGCTTCCTCTTTCTTTTCTTTCTCCTCCAATTCTACTTCTTCTTCCTTCTTCTCACTCTTATTTTCTTTTGAACTCTCCTCTCCTTTTGTAAGGCTCTCAGCCTTCCTCTCTAGCTCTCCTTTTGCAAGGCTCTCAGCTTTCCTCTCCAGCTCTCTGTTTGCAAGGCCCTCAGCCTTCCTCTCTTCCTTATACTTTGCTTGAGCTTTGGCCTACTCGACTTTCCATGCTTTCACTCTTCTTTTAATATGCAATTGATCTTCATTGACTTCTTGTGGAGACAATGGCCGAAGGAAAAACCTTTGATCCCCCATGTATAATGAGTACCTACTCTTATCTCTCTCAGGAGCCACTCTCCTATCAAATTGCCAGGGTCTACCAAGCAACAGATGGTTCTCGTCCATAGGCACAACATCACACAACACTTGGTCAGAACACCTCCCAATTGAAAAAGAAACAAGGACTTGTTTGGTTACCTTGATCTCTCTCATATCATTCTTCCCTTTTAGCCGATAAGGTCTAGGATGCATCATACACTCCAATCCTAGCGTGTCCACAACATATGTACTCACCATGTTGGTACATCTTCCCGCATCAACTTTCAAGCTACAACTTTTTTCCTTCACGGAAAATCTATTATAGAAGATCACCTTTTGCAGCTCAGGCATCTTTTGAAGTCTGAGTGTATTGCATCTATCAAACTCGCCTTCCTAACGCCTCTGAGGTTCAGTTTGCTCCCGGGGTTCGGGCATCTCACCCCTTCGCTGTGGTCCCTCTGCTATTGGCGGGTCTTGCTGCTGTTGGCGTGGAGGAGGCTGCTGCTGCTGCTGTTGTCGTGGTGGTTGCTGCTGCTCCCTCTCGACGACCAAGCTTGCAAGCATGCGCTTCAGCTCCGCCATTTCGTTGTCTTGTTTGCGCCTATACTTGGCAAGCTCATTAGATTTATCGAGCAACTGGTTGTTGAGACGGAAAACCTCATCCCGCAATTCTCTCCATTGTAAAGACTCTCCTTGTCTGTCTTGCTTGCTGCTCTCCGAGTTCTGGCTGTTTGGTGACTGCGACATTGTCTTGAGCTAATAACCTCAACTACTCTTGCAAACAATTCTCGGTTATCAAATACTTCAATCGATTTCTCTCTTCTTTTTTTTTTTTTTAAAAAAAATAATTACGGCAGAATAATAATCAACAGAAAAATAAAAGGATAGTTGATTGATTTGATAACCTAAAAAATAAAAGGATAGTCGTACCAAAATTGATACGACAACACACCTAGCCGGTCCTAGAAGCACCTTCGTATCTAAAATTGTCCCGATCTCAAATCACAACCAATCGTGTTCTGTTCTTGCTTCGATGCTCTTCACCTCCTAACAATCCGTGTTAGACAACAGATTGACGCGAAAGCACCTCCACCTCCTAAACTCTCGGTGCTAGACAACAAAGAAACAAAGCACAAAGGATAAAACAAACAAAGAGACTCTTCTCTTTGGGCCGAGATTATTCAAGTTTAACTGAACTTTTTATTACTCAAATAATCTGAATAACAATGAACCCCAAGGGTTCTATTTATAGGAGAACACACCTCCTCAAAGTTGGTGAATAGTAAAGTCGGTGAACAGTAATGCCGGTGAACAGTAACGTCGGCTCCTTCTTAAACTCTAAGTCTTGGCGCCTCCTCTCCTATTACTAGATGGACTAGGATTTAATTGAGCCCACATAACTTGGACAGTAATTAAATCCTTACAATAATAAAAATAAAATAAAACTAATTGATTTTAATTTGACAACTATAATTAATAAAAATAAAATGGATATGTCGACACCTTCCTGAAGGTGGATTGATGTCGACTGGGCCCAATGTGCTCTCGAGTCAATTACTCCTTAATTGACAGCAAATTGATGGGCTTCAGTTTCAGCTCCTCTTCAATCTTGATTTTCCATCTCTTCTTGAACTTCTAGTGAGTACGAATCTTGGATATGATTCGGAAAGTGAGCTTGTTGGAATACACAGTGAGCTTGTTGGAATACATCCAAGCTCCATGTTTGTCTCTATTGCTTCTTCCTTGGTCGCCTTGGCATGTATTAGTCTTGCCTTGGTTTGCATCAATAATAAAGCAAGAGAAGTAATTGGGAGAAGACTCGGTATTATTATTAACAATCCATCAACAATAATACACGCCCAACAACCCCTCTCACGCGTCCTATTTATATAGGTGCCGCAAGGCTCTCTCCTAGTTTGACAGTGCTAAGTAATCCTAGTCCAACACAAACCCAATCCTAATACAACAAGGTTAGCTACTCCTAGTCACAATAGGATTCCTACCAACAGCCAAAGTAGTGTCCCAACCCAATTTGAACTCCTATGCACACTAGGATTCTGGACTCCTATGCACACTAGGATTCTGGAGTCGTGACAAAAATATCCTGATTTTACTGTATAAAAAAACCTGAGGGAGAGAAGTGCCAAAATAAGTAATCATGTGATTCTCGTATTCTCAATGGAATACTCTTAATGAGTCTTGCCTCATCCTCTTAAGAAAATAGAATCATAAGAGAATAATTCCAATATCCACTAATCGGGTCCATTAATTCATTCACCGTAGCCTCCTCATCTAAAACAGAAATAGGGGAAGAAATCGCAAAGTTCTCCTCCCTAGGAAGCCAGTTATCCTGCCAAATGCGGATCTGAATACCATCTCCCACTAACCATTGATATAACCCTTTTCCATAATGAACCTCGCCTTCATGATACTCCAAGTATAACTTCGGTTATGGCCTGTAGAAGCATGTAAGAAATCAGTCAAAGGGAAACAACGAGCTTTGAATATTCTGGAAAGCAAACAAGATTCGTTGGAGAACAATCTCCAGCCTTGCTTGTCCAGGAAGGCCAGATTTAAATCATCTAAAGTTTGAAAACCTATACCACCCTCCGCTTTTTGACTACATAATTTCTATCCCAAGCCATTCAATGGACTTTGTGCTTTGCATCTTGATGACCCCACCAAAATTTGCGGATTGGAATGTCCATCCCAACACGGATTGAGTCTGGAAGCCAAGTTCATCACGTAATTAAGAAGAGCCTGAGCCACAGATTTGATGAAAAGTTCTCTGAAATTTCTCCTTCCACCCCATCTTCTTTAGCAAACAATCTCTTACAAAAGCAAAAATTAACTTTTTAGACCGACCTATCATCGCTGGTAGACCTAGATATTTGTCAAAGGTACTCACCGCCGTAACTACTAGGTCCCCTTGGATATGGATTTTTAACTAATCAGGAACATTTTGATTGAACACAACCTCTGAGTTATCTTCATACTTATGGAGAATATCCAACATAACTCCAGCCTCCGAGGTGGAAGCCTTAGCAAATAGGATACTATCGTAAAAAAAAGAAAAGACACTGTAGGCTCCTTACGGTACACACAGATACCATGGAGACTCCCTGACACCACTGCCTGCCTGATAAGAGACCCAAAACCTTCAACACAACAAAAACATAGTGAGAGAGGATCCCCCTATCTAATTCCACTCATCGGAGTGATAATTTCTTGAGGAACTCTATTGATGAGTAAAAAATAGGTTACTATTCTCGCACATTTCATCACCAAACAAACCCAATGAGGACTAATTCCCATCTTTAACATAATAGCCTAAAAAAAATCTAATTCTATTTGATGTGCATGAAATCACATACATTTTACAGCATGCGTTGTAGTCTTTTGACCTTGCATTCATCATTAATTCATGCATTTAGATGTAAAATCACTTTCTTTTATGCCAAATCCATTTTTTCTTACCCTTGGATGCTTTCAGGTGTAATATGGTGCTTTTCGGAGCATATTTGACGATTTTGGTCAGCAGAGCCCGTTGCTGAAGAAACTGGACCAACTGTCCAGCAGCGCCCGCTGCCACAAAATATCTACTCTTAAATGAAACGCCCCGACCCGTATTTACCATACACAGTAAACACGTGCCGGAACTGTAACAACCAAACCAAACAAAGCCCAGCATACAGTGTATACATCAGTAATTCTGGCTCAACAGCCCAAAATATAAACATCAATAATATCACTGCCGGCCCAAGGCCCAACAATAACAAAAAGTAGCACAGCGGAAGACTTAATAACTCACAAAGACACTGTATACGACACTGATGCAAACTATAGATCCGAGTCCTGTCCAAGGGATAACGCTGCAGCCTGTCTGGAATGCATTAAACCTGAACCACAAATAACTCAGCCTACGGGATGAAAGCCCGCAGGTGAGGGGTGAGTCCGAAGTGCTCATCGACGAAGGATAGACAATCAATATGCAACATTATAATTTACTCAAGGTCGAAAACACAGGCATAACAGCCATAATAAAACAATCCAGAAGACAAGATCCAAACTGGTCCAAGACCAAAAAGAATTAAACAAAATCCAATTTCCAATTTTATCTTTCCGGACCCCGTCACGGATAAGCTAGGGGTCAGACCTGGTTCTCAACATATTTCGGGTGCCAGACCAAACCAAGAGAGCCCAGGGATCGACATCCCAAAATACTAACCCAGGGATAGACATTCCAAATATAATCACGGGATAGACATCCCAAGCATAGACATGCTTATCACAAGTAACCCAGGTCATGGCCACCACAAAACAGTCATAAACCATCGAGTCGTACCACTACTTATCACGTGACTATTATATTATCATCGTTCAAAACCAAATCACAGGGATCAACATCCCTAACCAAAATACCGGGATAGACATCCCAATCCAAAACCGAGGATCGACATCCTTATCGCAAATTATTATTTATTCCATTATTCTTTAAACCAATGACACCGAGATAAACATCTAAAACTCAACACGGGGATAAACCCCAAAATAATCAAGACACTGGGATAAACATCCCGAATCATACCACAGCAAATGCAACACTCAACAGTGCAACAATCATCATACACAACAACCGAGTAATACAAGCATATATTGAAGGAAATCCATCCTCACCTTAGCCGATTACTCAACTCTGAATACATCAACCGGTCCGAAGCCGGCTTCTCGGGAAACTGCCCGATATCATAACCTATACAACAAAACAATATATACTCACATAAATGCACATAATCGGTATGCTATGATGCCAATACTGCGAAATAAACCCATCCCGGTTCATATCCTTTATTATCATCTTTTACCGAAAATATTATACCGTATGTATATCCGAATATAATTTCGGTACCATACTTTAATTAAAACTCTCCTTTAAATTTTTTTTATAGAATAATTATACTTTTTCTTCCAAAATAATAACAATATAATTTTACTAGAAATTAATCATATTTATGTATTTTTCCTGAAATTATTTCCATAATATATATTTCTTGCCAAAATATAATTACCAAATATTATTATCTTTAGAAAACCATATTTCCAGAAAAATTAATCATACAAAATTATTTTCTGAAAATAAATATGAATTAATAAATATACCTATATATATTTTCCAAAGACAAAATACATTTCCAAACCATTATATATCATCATAATAATTTATTTTTAAAATATTAATTATGTATACTATATGTATATTTCCAGAAGTATTTCCATAATTTTCCAGAAAAATAATAACATTTCAGAAAATATAATCTTAATATATATCCTTTTCTAAATAAACATAGTATTAATTTTCTAAAACAACATATAATTACCTTAATTTTCAAAGAATCAAAGTATATATATATATTTCAAAACCCCAAACCCATAATATTACATATAATTTTCCAAAATAATATCTACCCTTTTTCTTCAGAAATTAATTAGCAGAACATAGTTATATATATATAAATATATTTTTTTTTAAAAAAAAATAAAAGAATCCGGACTGCCCAAGACCTAACCCAGGCGCGACCCGGCCGCGACCCGCCCAAACGAATCAGGTCTCACCTTAGGAACGACGGTCGGCGGCGCGACAACGCGAGGGAAGGCTAGCGCGGAGTCGGCAACATCGAGGCGACTCCATGGGCGACGGAAAGGAGGCAGAAGGCTGACGGTTTTGTCGTCAGCGGCGCTGGGAGCAAGATCCACGGGTTTCGTCGCAGGTCAACGACCACTGAAGGCGCGTCAAGCGGCGAAAGGCGACGGGGGCAGCTGGGCTGAGCTCGCGATAGCACGGCGAAGAGGCTGGTGGCGGCGGTGTGTCGAGAGGCGGCGCCGATCCCTTCGACATCCACAGTGACCCGAAGGTGGCTACTGTTCACTCGAGTTTCCTTTTTTTTCTTGTCTTTTCTTTTTTCCATTTTCTGTAGTATTTATTTTTTTGTTATTTTTTTCTTTTTCTCTTTTTTTCCTCTCTCTTTTTTTTTCTGGTTTTCTTTCTTTTTTTCTCTTTTTTTTCTCTTTTTTTTTTCTTTTTTTTCTCTCTTTTTTTTTCTCTTTTTTTCTCTCCTTCCTCTCCTCTTCCTTTCTTCCTCTTCCTTACTCTCTTCCTGCTTTTATACACAAGCTTAGCCGCCATCAATAATGTAGGCGGGTCCGATCCGGACCAGAAAATAACTAATACCCCCTTAATTATTTTCCGATGTGATTTTTCTGAGGATTCCGGGACCCGAAAAATACCAACTTTGGTCCGTAAAATCCGCGGAAAAATCTCGAGCGCGGAAAAAGACTCGGTTACAAAAAACGACGCCCGATTTACCTTGAATTAATTACCCAAGATTAATTCTTTCGGTAAATCACTGTATAAAGACTTTTACAGTCCCGGTAAAATTCCAAATTTTTACCCGGGCTGTTACATTATACCTTTGTTTTCAGAAAATCTTTTGCTCTGGAGGAGATTTGACTATTTTGGCCCAAAAGTAGTGAGGCGCTTCGAAGTGCCCTGCTCCAGTACAAATCGCATGCCTGACAACACCCCTACAGCGGGCACTACGTCAATCCCCTATTTTTATTAAACAGGGTTTGCGCCTACAATTCACGAGTAATTAAGAGGGGATGCATCTAGACACTCCCAAGGAAAGAAGATTTAAAGAGGAATTCTTGAAGCTAAAGTCTTGAAATTTTTTCCCAAATCCAAACACAATGGTTGCTATCTTTTAGGAATTTAACCCTAGATATAAAAGTAACTCTTGCTGGACGAAATTGAAAGCTTTTGGGAGGAGGAAAATCACGAAATTGGCTGGAAGAAAAGTGGAGCTTTTGGTTTTTTTATTTTGTAGCATGTCGGCATCACTTTTCTATTTTATTTTCTCTTCTTTCATGAACTAATTCTTCTATCTATGTTTATGGGATGTAGCTATTATTCTTGATGTTTGATTTATAATTCAAACTTTGGTTTTCTTTTATTCGTTATGCTTTATTTGATTTAGAGTGCTTAAAAATGTCTGCGGCTTGCTCACCCTCAAACACTATTTTAGATGCCTTAGTGACGCACTGAGAGGAGAAACTAAGAATTCAGACCGTTCCATATCAAATCTCTATCCTACTGATTGTCGAGAGATATTTTTAGGGCAGTTGAGGATAATAGCGCCTGGCACAGCGGTCACTGCACCCTAGAAAAGGCATCTTGGAGAAAGCAGGTTGTTCGGGACTAGGATAGGTTAACAATTGCATGTGACAGTAGTTGTAGACACCTCAGGCTAGGTAGCCCTTCAAGGTGGACGAACTTATTTACCAAGTAATTGAATTATTGTTGAACAGCTAGGTAGTAGTGAACCCCAGACAACCTAGGTTCCCATCCAATTGCGTTTCTCCTATTTATTCTCTCATCATGGATTTTATTTATTTTATTTGTTATTTATAGTCTAATCAATCAAGATCTCTAAGAACAGTGTTGTTTCGCAGTCCCTGTGATTTGACCTTGTTACTACAGCACCTTTACACTGTGATATGCCTTATTCATATCAAGCTCTAGTCCGTTATACCCATCCTTACTGTGACAACCTTTCTTCATATAATGAAAATAATCAAAGGCAATAAATGCATTGTCAGTAATAAGACGGCTAGCACAAAGGCACTTTACTCTTCACTGGTTATTTCACGGAGGACTTGTTTTAACCCGTTGGCTAGTGTTTTAGTAACCAACTTGAAAGCCACATTACGGCTAGGCTAATAGGTGGAAATCGACTGTAATCCTTGGGGTGTTTCACTTTAGGAAATAATGTAACAAAAGTATGGTTCAGAGGAGTAGGATCATCACTGTTTTTCAAGACATCCAAAACTATAGCACAACATCATCTCCAACAACTTGCTAAAATTGATGGAAAAACAATAGGTGCATGCCATCCGGCCATGGGTGCATCTGCTGCATGTACTTCAGCCCTAGTAAACAATTTATCAAGTAATAAAACCATCTTCTCTGAAACACGTTTATCCACAACCTAAAGCACCTGGTCCATCACCAAAGAGGCACGGGGTGCGTATAGAAAGCATTAAAAACATCAGCAACTTCCATTTGTCTAGATACCCAGCAACCCGAAGCATTAGGAATGCCTTTAATATCATTCTGTCGTCTCCTCTAATCAGCCTTATGGAAAAAATATTTTGTCTTATTATCACTTTTTCCTTAGCCAACTCACCTGTGATTTCCTGGTGTTTAAGAGTTTCAATCTCACTATTCAACTGAGGCGAAAGGCTAATAACCTTTGGTAAGTTTTCCAGTTGCTCTAGGAGGTAATATGGGAAAAATTAGATTTATTCCGTATAGAGAGCATTGAACCACACCTGTCAAGCTTCTAATTAAGCAAAGGAAGTAGATTGGAAGAAGAGTGATGAGACCATGCTTGTGGATTCTATGTATTGGAAGAAGAGTGATGAGACCATGCTTGTGGATTCTATGTTTGGTTGTTAGTGTACGAATAAGTTTAAACTGAAGAGCATTTTTGGCTTCATGTACTGTACATTTGCTTATACATAGGGTAAATTTTTAAGTTTTACTGTAACAGCCCGGGTAAAAATTTGGACTTTTACCGGAACAGTAAAAGTCTTTTTACAGCGATTTACCGAATGAATTAATCTTGGGTAATTAATTCAAGGTAAATCGGGCGTCGTTTTTCGTAACCAAGGCTTTTCCTGCGCTCGAGATTTTTCCGTGGATCTTTCGGGCCTAAGTCGGTATTTTTTGGGTCCCGAAATCCTTAGAAAAATCACACCGGAAAATAACAAAGGGGGTATTACAGTTATTTTCTGGTCCGGTCCGGACACGACTGTGTGATTGAGTCACGCAGCCGCCTTCTTCCTGTGTAACCTGTGATCTGCTTTGTTTCTTTCTTTTCCCGTGACCCTGCCAACTTCATTTTCACTCAAACTACTCCTCTGCATTTTCTTTTCTCTGCACAAAAAATGATGCCATAAATAAGCAAAAATATAAATATTATTAATATTGTTGATATTAATATTACAAACATTAAAATTACATTGATATTTTATAAAAAAAGTACATTCATCGCCTTGGAACGACGTTGACCCTGAAGGTGTTGGGGTTATTGTTGATGTTGACCGTGATGCTGTCGCTCCACGAGAACTACATGCCACCTGCGTTGTTCTGGCCGGGAAGCTCGAATCGGTTTGCTTGAGGGAACCGAAGTGGGATGAGACCGTGATCGTCTTCAGGCTGCCACTGGGTCTCCGTGAGAAGAACCATGTTGGGCTTGTACTGGTTCTTCAGGTCCCTCAGGGTACGCGAGAACTCCTGGGAACGCCTAGCGACTCCTCTGCAGTTCCACACTAGTAGTCGGGCCTTTGGCCAAGTTGGAGGTAGCCGAGTGACTCTGGGCATGCTCTGGGCCGTCATCGAGAGCTGGTAGTAGGTGCTTTGGTCCAGGAAATGGCAAGTGGGCTCTAGGTTGAACTCTTGAAGTCTTTCAGAAATGAAAAACATGACGGAGTTGGCCGAGCCGTAGAAGGAAGTCCTCAGAGTGCCATGGTCCTCTAGGAAGAACGTCTCTTCTATGGGAGTGACGAAGAACCTCGATGAGTAGAGTTCGTCGACGAAGACCAGACGCGGCATTCTGCCGAGCTCGTTCAGTAATTCCTCTGGACGCTCGTTGATCATGCTGTAGGCCAGTCGGTTTCTTCTGCCTAGGTTGGCACCTTCGACGAAGAAGACGGATGATGGAGCAGGCATTGTGTTTTGGACGTGTTGGTGTTTTGTTTTTCTGAGTTTTGAGGTTTCTTTGCCTGAGCGTTGGTTTGCTTTAAGATGCTTTTGATGATTTACACCTCACCGCTCCGTCTTTTATACTCTTATGGGGAGCGTGATTACTATTTTCGATTTTCAAAATTTGCTTTTTGAAAATTTTGCCGTTGCTTCATTTATTGCTTCGTTACTTTATACGTTTTTCGGGCTACAAATGCCAGTGTTTTTCAGCCCTTTTCCATCTCACGATTTTCTAACGCCCTGGATACCTTGGCGTTTCTTTTATGACTCTTTCTTGCATCTTTTATCACATGCATTTGTGACCGTTGAGGCTAGACTGATGGGACCATACCTCGGGTAGAGCGCATGTGCGACAAGCTTACACCTGTTCGGACATCGTGGAGGGATACGAGACTTGACAGATGTTTTTGGCTCATGCGGAATTTATGATCAAGTGGGTACGTTTCTTTCGAGGGACACAGGACGTGCTCGTGATTATCGCCTTGCGAGTTAACGGATGTCTTTTTCACGAAGGAACCGACGTCACCGTTAGCTCCGTATGTCACGTTTCTCGGGATCGAGGATGGTTACGATCGATCTAGAGCGCCGAGCGAGAAAACATGTTTTTGTTTTAACTTCTTTATGTTTTGGTTTTGTTAAACGAGTTTTGTTTTTAATGTCGTTATGTTTGATTTTATAATCTTATTGTTGATTTTTGATTTGCTTTGAGGTGCTTTGATTTTCTGTTAAACATAAGATTTCGTAACATAAGAGGTTTTGATTTAAAAAGAAAACTTATTTTGTTTAATTCATAACGGTTTTACAACAGGAGAAGAAGTACTCTATGGAGCTACTTGCTTCTTTAGGTCTTTTACAAGTTTTTGGATGTTTTTGACGTAAGGGAAGAGCTCCGCACACGCCTGTTCTATCTGCATCACCGCCGAGCAGATCTTCCTCAGTGAGACATTCAGCTGCGTCAGTGTCTGCTGCGGAGTGCTGTTTTCAGCAGTTGCCTTGCCCTTTCGATCCTCAGCTTCTTTGCCAGCACGCTTCTTTCGCCGTCTGCTGGAGACGACCATGTGTTCTTTCAGACCGACGATGTTCGTCTTGAAGCGTTTCTTTGGCGGTTCTTCATCAGAGCTTGTCGGGAAGGCAGTACCACCGATGTAGCTGTTATCCTCGGAGTCTGAGGTAGTTCGAGATCGGATTGGAGAGTCCATGACTGTGTGTGAGTTTGCCAGTCATGAGGTTCGGTTTTTAAAGAGGACGAGATGTCGCTTAAGGGTATAAGCGGTATCTCGGGTTGAGTTTGGACACCTGGTGGAGTATACCAGAAGCTTACCGTGGTAGGACCCATGGATAAGACGAAAATTCGAGGACGAAATTCTTTTTAAGGTGGGTAGACTGTAACAGCCCGGGTAAAAATTTGGATTTTTACCGGGACTGTAAAAGTCTTTTTACAGCGTTTTACCGAATGAATTAATCTTGGGTAATTAATTCAAGGTAAATCGGGCGTCGTTTTTCGTAACCGAGGCTTTTCCTGCGCTCGAGATTTTTCCGTGGATCTTTTGGGCCTAAGTCGGTATTTTTCGGGTCCCGAAATCCTTAGAAAAATCACACCGGAAAATAACAAAGGGGGTATTACAGTTATTTTCTGGTCCGGTCCGAACACGACTGCGTGATTGAGTCACGCAGCCGCCTTCTTCCTGTGTAACCTGTGATCTGCTTTGTTTCTTTCTTTTCCCGTGACCCTGCCAACTTCATTTTCACTCAAACTACTCCTCTCCATTTTCTTTTCTCTGCACCAAAAATTCTGCCCAGCTCCCGTACCTTCCTCTGGAAACACAAAAAATTCAAACAAAAACCATATACACAACACACATACACGCCACCGACCGGCCACCCTCGCCACCTTGCTTTTCCTCCTTCCTCTCGTGCCCAGCCTTCTGCCGTCATCGCTCTGCTCGCCGCCACCGGAAGACATAGGCGCTGTCCCTACAAACTGCAGCAGCGCCGCCTCTAGAGAACGGCCCAACAAGAAGAGCCGCCGTCGGATCCGCCTCCTCTCCTGACCGTTCCCTCGCTGCAGATCGCCGAGGCCGCATCGCCAGACCGACCTCTCTCACGCTACCGTACGTGTTCCCGTCGCATTGCATCGCCACCAGCGAACAACCCACCGGCCACCGCTGCAAGCCTCCGCTGCCGTACGAACCGCAGTGACGAGCGGGTCACGCCTCAGTGGTCCTTTCCCCCACCTGCAGCCTCGCGCCGTCACCTCCTTGCCGTGCGGTGCCGCCGTTCGTCTTCCTCCTCACGCCGCACATCGCTCGCAGCCGTTCTCGCCCAGCGCTGCCCAGCCTCGCTGTGTCGTTGGCGAGCTGAATTCCGGTGAGTATGTTGGGTTAAAGGAATTAGCCTTTGGACAGGTTTGAGTTTGGGCTTGTAATCTTGGATTGTTGGGCTAAAACGTTTAGGACCAGGATTGTGATGGGCTGACTATTAAAGGGCTGTGGGATTATAGCCTTGGGATGGGCTGAACATGGAGACTTGGGCATTAATGTGGGCTGACTTATACATACAGAGTATGTTAACGGAAAATAATAACAAATAACAAAGATTGAAAATTATATATATAGGTATACATTATTTACGTATATAATCTGGGAGTATTAAATAAATATGTTGGGAAAATATTTTTGGAAATATATATCTACATATGATATCTTTTTTAGAAAATTATGGTGATTATACTTTGGGAAAAGTATAACTAATTTATGAAAATATTTTTAAAAGAGTTTTAATTAAAGTATGGTACCGAAATTATATTCGGATATACATACGGTATAATATTTTCAGTAAAAGATGATAATAAAGGATATGAACCGGGATGGGGTATTTCGCAGTATTGAAATCGTAGTATACCGAATATGTGCATTTATGTGAACATGTTGTTTTGCTGTATAGGTCTGGATATCGGGCAGTTTCCCGAGGAGCCGGCTTGGGACCGGTCATTGTCTCCGGAGTTGAGTAATCGGCCAAGGTGAGGATGGATTTCCTTTAATATGTGCTTGTATTACTCGGTTATTGTGTTTGATGATTATTGCATTGTTGGATGTTGCATTTGCTGTGGTTTGATTCGGGATGTTTATCCCATGATCTTGATTGTTGTCGGGATGTTTATCCTAGTATCTTGATTGGTTGTTGGATATTTATTATCGTGTCTTTGGCCACAAGAATAATGGAATAAATAATAAATTGTGATAAGGATGTCGATCCTTGGTTTGGTTTGGGATGTTTATCCTGGTATTTTGGCTAGGGATGTTGATCCCTGAGGTTTGGATTTGGATAATGATAATATAATTGTCACGTGGTAAGTAGAGGTACGACTCGATGGTTTAAGACTATTTTGTGGTGGCCATGACCTGGGTTACTTGTGATAAGCATGTCTATGCTTGGGATGTCTATCCCGTGATTATATTTGGGATGTCTATCCCTGGGTTCTTATTTTTGGGATGTCGATCCCTGGGTTCTCTTGGATTTGGTCTGGCACCCGGAATATGTTGATAACCAGGTCTGACCTCTAGCTTATCCGTGACGGGGCCCGGAAAGATAAAATTAGAAAATTGGATTTTTATTTGAGTCTTTTTGGTCTTGGACCGGTTTTGGGTCGAGTCTTTATTTTTGTGTGTTTGGCTGTTTAGCCTGTGTTTGACTTGAGTAATCATAGTGTTGCATATTGATTGTCTATCCTTCGTCGATGAGCACTTCGGACTCACCCCTCACCTGCGGGCTTTCATCCCGTAGGATGTGTTATTCGTGGTACAGGTTTGGTGCATTCCAGACAGGTTGCGGCGTTATCCCTTGGACAGGACTTGGATCCATAGTTTGCATCTATGTCGCATACAGTGTCTTTGTGAGTTATTAAGTCTTCCGCTGTGCATTATATTGTTATTGTTGGGCCTTGGGCCGGTTGCGATGTTTTTGATGTTTATATTTTGGGCTGTTGAGCCAGAGTTACTAATGTGTACATTGTATGCTGGGTTTTGTTTGGTTGGGTCGTTACAGTTCCGGCACGTGCTTACTGTGTATGGTAAATACGGGTCGGGGCGTTTCATTTAATATTCAAACTAGCCACATTCCCGCACCGTGGCTGCGGGATATTTGTTTTGCGAATTGTTTTAGCGGTGGGAAGAAATTATTATATTCCATTTGAAGTATCATAATTTTAATTTTAAATTTGAAATAGAAACTGAAATTATTATATTTGTTAATAAAAATAAGCTATGAGATTATTTAATTATATATCATAAAAAACATAATTTTTTCTTATTTACCAAAAAAAGATATAAAAATTTTAGATTAGAATTTATAACAATAGAAATAAATGACAAAAAATTATAAGTAATCAAACTTAAGGTTGAAAAAAATGAGTTACATACTCAATTAAAATTAAACTTAAACTAAAGAATAAAAATATAATTTTACTTCTATATAATCAAGTTATAAGATGTTTCATATATAGATACAATTATAATATTTTCTATAAAAAAATAAATCATTTTTTAAGATAAATTTTGAACTTCATGAATTAAATTAATATTTATTTTGTATTATTTATTTTTATATTCTATTTTCCCTCATTTTTTGTACTTTATCTTTAACAATAAATGGTTAGTTTCAATTGATCCAGAGAAAATTAGTTTTTTTGGAAAAAATTTAATTTAAGTATAATTAATGAGAAAATTTTAAAAATATTATTTTTTAACAATAAATTAATTAGTAATTTGAATCTAATATAATTCTTTATATATTATTTAGTTTAATATTTCAATCAATAAAGGTATTCTAAATTATATGAACAAATTTCATAAATAAACGTCCTTATTTTAGGAAAAAAATTAGTATATTTATATGAAATCTCTATTAAAAAAATTAAAGATAAACAGTGCTAAGTTAAAAGGATAAATTTAAAACTATTAAAAATTAATAGGACTCAATATAATACTCTGTTAAATGTAAGAGTTACCAAATCTTTGGTGTATAAACATCTATGCTACTTTGGTGAGATTTTGACAAGTGTCAAAATCCCTGCTTATTCAACTTCATATATATGTATAGATAATTCAAGAAAAAGAAAAACTAAATATGAAATTAAGAAGAAAAAAAAAACTGACTCATAAGGTTAAACAAAAACAAATTGAAAGGCATAAGATGACTTCTACATTTTTTTTCTGATAAAATAAAAATAAAATTTGAGTGAAAGCTCTGGCAGGCCACAAGGCACTACAAGTGTTTAAAATTGACAAAGTTCGAATTTACTTACATCTTACACACAACAAAAATAACTTAATAAAAATTATTATGGAACCTCAAAAAACTAAGTAATCTCGTCGCCATAAGTAATTTAATTTAATTCAACAGATGATGACTACGCTAGACATTTCTTTTACTCTCTCATGGGTTAAATTCTAAGAAACCAGCCACTTAATTAATAATGGGGCCAGCAGTCCTCCCAAACTTAAACAACGGACCATTTGTTGCCTCCCTTGGATATTAACAAGCAAGATGCATCAAGACGAATTCTTGCCTCCTAACTCTATCTAATTTAGGCTTAACCAAATTGTCAAATTCTTGAACAGGTAGGCAAATTTTGCTGTAAGAAAGTCAAACCTTGGGAATGGGAAGCAAACATATATAACCAACTTGAAACGGACTTCACAGTATAAGGGAATTTCATTGACCCAATGGCGTCCTACTTGCATTTCTCTTGTCAATAATACATTTCAAAAACCCTTCACCTTCATCTCAACAAAGATTTTAGAGGTATTCCTTAACATGTCCCTTGTACCTTTCGGCCAAATGAAGCAACATTTTGATATTCTTCACCTTTTTTTTTTTTTTCAGGTTTACACTTACTTCAACTTAATCTTGGATTATGAAAATTGACAGCGAGAGGGTGAGGAATTGTATATAGTAATATGAAGTGATCATTGAAGTGACAGAGAAAAAGTATCAATTAGTCACAATGGAAAAGTTGGAGTCCTTTCCAATGAGCTTCACAGCATGTAGTGGCTACATGTTTCATAGCATTTTCTCTGCCATTCATGGTCACAATCATTTCCTCAAACTCGGGCTTTGATCAATCTGCCAAATCTGCTGTAGTGAAAGTCCTGAGAGAGTGTTGGAAGTGTTAAATCTTCACATTTCAGTAAGACAATCACTTGTGAGCTTCTTGTTTGACCTGCTCTTTTTTTAGTCTCTGTTTTTGCATTGTGTGAAAAATTTGTAAATAATCAGTTTCCATATTGTCATAGACCTGGCAAAACGGGTAGTGACACGACAACCCGACACGAAATTAGCAGGTATAGGTCAGAGATTTTCAACCCGTTTAGTTAAATGGGTCGACCCGACACGACACGAAAATTAGCAGGTCAGGTCGCGGGTTGACCCGCCAACCCGATAGGTACCTGTTTGTGACCCGATTATATTTAGGGTATTGATATTTTACTGATTTAATATAAGACTTATTCAATATTTAAGGCTAAAGTTACTAAAATTATCCAAAAATATTTCTATAAATGCTTTAAAATATTATTATATTATGATTCTACAATTTGTAATTTTCTTTAATATATGAGAAAATCTAATTATATACCTATTTGCTAAAAAAATACGCAAAATAAAAAAATTTCAAACTAATTTTTAGGCTTGTTAGACTTAATAGGTAACCCGCGGGTCAACCCGAACCCGACACGATAATAAACGGGTTGGACACGACACGACACGATTATTAAATGGGTCGGATCAGGTTGAAGATTTGGAACCCGATTACCTGTTCAACCCGACACGAACCCGACACGACAACACGAATTGTCAGGTCTATATTGTCACGTATAGCATCTTTCTTGGTTTGTTTGTTTGTTTTTTTTTTTTTTTGCATAACATCCTTTTTCCTTGACTGATTTACTCAATCAACCATGGTGGCAAATTCGTAGTCCTTGACAAGTAGCAGATTGACTCATCTAGCTATCCGTCCAATAAATCATTGAGAAAGTACTTTTTTTTATTTCCTAAATATAATAATTTTTCTCATTTTTTAGATATGCTTTTCCCTATGCTTCTTCAAGCATTTGTGTACTTTATTTCAGGAATTACCGTCTTTACTGACTTTGTTCCCTTTAATTTGTTTAACATATTACTAGGTGGACTTTTGGCTTCAGGTGTGACGGAATCCCACATCGGAAAGGAAGGGGAAGGTCTTGGGCCATATATACAGGGGTGCTGCACACCCCACTAGGTTGACCTTTTGGGGAGAGGGTAATGACGTGACAAGTGGTAGCGGAGTCGACCCGACCCAACTCCGATGTCACGCCAAGCGCTCCGTGGGGACGGAGTAAGCAGGGCCCGGTCGACGACGAGGGCGTCGTCGGATTCGGTGGGGGAGAATGTGACGGAATCCCACAGAATATTATTTGCCACTTATCCCCCGTTCAATAATGTTGTAAATGATCACGTTTGTGATATTTTGGCGACTGAATACACATCTCTCGCCATCTCTCCGATCTGCTTCTGATCCAAACTATCCATTTTGGAGACGACAACAACAAAATTGGGGTTCTAAAACCTGATTCTAGAGTCAGAATGCTTGGCCCAGGTTCAACAATGCACTGAACGAAAGACTCCAATTTCTTATTGTATCATGCTAGGTCATGATGTTTTACATTTTGCACTAAACTTTAGGACCATTTATTTCTCTCATATTTTGCGAGATGGGAATAAGGTTGCTCATGCCTTTGCTCAAATGGCACTGAGCAACAATTAACTACAGGTCCATGTTTAGGGCTTTCGATCTTTCAATAAAAGTTTACATCATTTTTTAAAAAGTAAAAGTATATTGCACTACTTTAAATATTAAAAATAAGTATACATGTAATATATACAAAAAAGAAGAATTAGAGAATCAATATAAATTTTTATAAATTTATTTCTCTTCAAAGCTAAAAATTATTGAGCTCTAAAAATTTGTTTACAAGAAAGGCTAAGTTAAAAATCCAAAGGTATTAATACAAGTAAAAAAAATGAGGTTATAGAGAATAATTATAAAAACTCATAACTCAATATAAAGATCATAATTCTCAATAAAATAACATATTAAAATATATTTTCTAATATAATAAGCTTTTAAAATAAAAAATATTGTAAGACCTTGAATATTAAAGCAAATATCAAATCTATGTAAAAAATAAAAGATAAGAACCAAAGGTAAGAAGTAGAGTATCATTTATGTAATATATTTCCAAAAAATAAAAAATTTAAATTATGTTTAAAATTATAATTACTGTCATTCAAGAAATTCTAATATATCACGAAATTGTCAATTAAAATATCATAATAATATATCATAATTGCTACATTAAGTTTTATAAAAGTTAAGTAAATTTGGTTGTGGCAAATGATTATATACGAGTCTAAAATCGATATAAGCGTGTGGGTGTTAAAATAGAATACAATAAATTATTTATTACCATATATCGATCTTCTCAAGTTATAAAGAATATTAGTCTACTCAACTATTACACCTGAAGCCAGCACTATTTGTAGTACAGTGGCATCTGCCTTGGATGGGTTTCCAAGGGATCATGGGTTCAATCCCAGTGGAGGGGATTGAGGGGGGTTGGAGGATTGGGGTTTCGGTGTTATTTATGTAATTCCGATGTACAAAAAAAAACTATTACACCTGAAAGAAATATACGTAAACAAACAAAAGAAATTAAAAGGATACAAAATTAATATAAATTTTCGAACACAATAATATTATCATTAAGAGAAAAGTGAAGAAAATTTGATTAAAAAAAACCTTGTAAAAAATAAACTTTTATGATTAAATTTTTAAAAAGTTATGAAAAACTGTTATAGATAAATATAATATTTACATAATTAATTACATTGTCAAAAAAGTTAATTTAATATTTAGTCTGACACAATGAACTTATAAGAACATAAAATAAGTATGATATATGAAATATAAAATATATAAAATAAAATATGATATGTAACGACCCGGGTAAATTCTTTCGCAATTTTACCGAGTTGTTTTAACTTTTACAGTGACAAATAAAATTTTATCGCGGTTAATCGAGAATTTTATCATTCCGAGACCATTTTCATTAATATTTTTATTATTCTTACAATTTATAAAATTATTATCACTTTTACCATTATTATCACTATTTTACTAATCAACATTAATAATAATACTTTTATTATTAATGTGCCGGAATATTTTTGTTACAACAATATACTAATTATAATTTAAAGAGAAATTTCATCTTTTATTTCTATGACATTTAATAAATTAATCTTTGGAGATTTATTATGAATTTATAAAAGAGTAATTGTTAATTATGTCTATGCTTTACAAAGATAAAGTTAAAATGTTAAACACAAGATTTAGTGTAGTTTCGACCGATACGACGTAGTTTTGGCTGAGCCAAAACATAAAACACAACAAAGGCTGCGTTTTGACCAAGGCTGTTGACTGTTGGATTTAGCCGTCCAAAACGACGTCGTTTCGTGTGTTGGCATGGCACAATTATTGCCCGAAAACACCGTTGCTAAGCATCTTCTTTTTCCTTTCTTTCTCTTTTCTTTTTCCTTTCTTTTCTCCTCCTTTCCTTCTTTTCTCTCCCGATTTCTCTACCAACCGGCCCCCTCCACTATCTCCTTTTCTTTCTTTTCTTTAATTATCTCTTTCCTTCCCTATATCTTCTCCTCCTCCACACCGAACCACCACAGCACCGCCACCCTTCCTCCTCTCCTTTTTCTTTCCTCCTTTCTCCTCTTCCCCCACCCTTCGCTGCCGCCTTCCTACCCCATCATTCGCCGCTCTCTCTTTCTCGCCTCGCCGCCCCTGGGTGAAGAAGCTGAGACCAGCACGACGGTCAGGGGCAGGGACTCGCACCGCCGTCATTGTGAGTCGCCTCCTCCTCTGCAAATCGCGACGCCGCCGACCGCCCTCTCCTCTGCTTCCCTGAACTCGCCACCCCAAGACGAGCTCGAGCCGCCGACCCCACGCTCGTGCCTCTTCCTTGATCTCTTCCCCTTCCCCTCTGTAATCCGTCACCCGCGTCTCCTCCGTCTCTGCCGAACAAGTTGCGAGGCAGAGCAATTGAGCTCATACGCCACGATTAGCCGCCGCTCTCACCTCCGGCATGGCCGTCGCCGTCCCCGTGGCAGTGTGGGTAAGACCCGACACTGATCCTTTTTCCTCTTCCCGTCCTTCTTTTCTTTTCTCGATCTCTGCCAACTTGCTAATCGGGTTTCGTGTCTGCGATTGTTGGTGGTGATGGCGTTTGATGGTTCTGTGTTGTTGTCGATTCTAGTTGTTTGGGATGGTGATGGCTGCAGGTTGTTGTGGATGATGGTGTTTTGTTGATTGTCGGTTGTGGGTGTTTCCGTGGAGGCGTTGGCCGTGGATGGTGGATGGTTGTTGGTGGGGTTGTTGTGATGTTGACGATGGCGAGTTGCTCTCGAGACTTTGTGCTGACGATGGACTGCAGACTGGAGTGTTGGGGATGTTCTACTGCAGTGAACAGTAACCTGCCGGAATCCGGCGAGCTCCCGTTGTCTCGGGAATTTTTCGGCAAGGTCTCGGGATCTTCCCACGAGACAGAACCGGTAACGAAATACCGTGGTAATTCCTTGGACCAGAATAACTTCCATGAGCTCGGGTTTGGGCTCGGTTTGCACAACGGACTCGGAAACGGGCCGAACGTGCAGAGGCCCATGTTCCCATGACACGTATGCTTTGACGGAGCTAATGACGAAACTGATGTATAAGTAAAATATGTGGACGCATTATATAATTAAATGATTAATGATTTAATTTACGGATTAAAAACGATATTATTTTTGAATAACTATGTATTTATAAGGTTAAAGTGTAACCAACATGAAATTTATTTACCGGCTATACTATGTTTTGTTAATGGTGTTATTATTATTATCTTTACTCTAATTACAATTACCGTTTACATATACGTATGTATTTATAAATATTACAATTACAACATATACATATTTATTGTTATTTTCTCGGGAACGACTATTTATCGAAATGTTATTATTTCATATTTAAGTATAGACTACAAGTACTTTATGGGTTATAATTATTTAACAGCCGTAAAAGCAATGTTTAATGGAAACAGTTTTGGAACGACGATAACGATGTTAATTGTGGATAAGCCGAATAATAAATTAATCTCATGCATTGCATTCTTTGATGTGCATTATAAGTGATTGTATGTGTTGACATGATATAGGGACAAACAAAGCCATATGGATTACGTGTCGGTTTCAGTGGCACATCAGGTAAGAATAAGTAAATATTTATATACCACCCGTGATATCAAGTTGCTGTTTGTTTACTATGTGTGATATTTGCTGGTATGATACTACTTCTATGTCTATGATTAATTGTTGATGTTATTGATGATGTTGGAAATATTGGTAATAATAAGTTTGTTATTGTTGTTGTTGTTGACTGTGGGAATTGTGTGAGTTGAGTACCGGGGGTACTATTATGTGATGACAGTTTGGTTAAGTTATTATCCAGACGAGTGGAGAGGCCGTGAGCCAGCTCGGGATAATGAGACAATAGTCGGTTATTAGTAATATAGTAACAGGTCGAGGGAAAAGAAGACAATAAAATGGAAACACTTAGACATCTAGTAAGTCACTGTTAAATATTGGAATAGCCTGATAGTAGTCTTTATATTTATGGTGCTGGGGGAGAGTGTGCTTGGGGTCTGCTTCCTGTCTGTACCAATTTTTATTTTAGGCGCTGGGGGAGAGTGTGCTTGGGGTCTACTCCCTGTCTATGCCAGTTATTACGTGGAGGTACCAGGGCGGGGTCTACGGGCTAGCTAGCTTGATTGCCTGGTGAAGGCCAATATTTAACTAGTGATAGGGGCCCTTTTAATAAAATTGGATAAGTGTGTCTAGGATAACACAGAGTACTTTCTGTCTGTTACCGTCAGTGAAGTGATTGTTTGTGACTTGGTTATTATTGGCTGCCTGTATATTTATCTTTACTTATGGATTTTACCCGGTGAGCACTTCGGACTCACCCCTCGCCTACGTGACACGGTCACGTAGTTTGATTTGTGCTGAGTACAGGAACATACATGGCAAGCTGCAGTGTACCCTCGGGCAGGACTCGGATCCATAAGATTGCATCAGGTTTTGCATATGGTGTCTTGAGTATTTAAATGCTTCCGCTGTGCTATTGTTGTTGAGGTACCCGAGGTCGGGTAATTGATACTATCATTGGGCCATTGGGCGTGGTTTCGTTTGTATTCACACAGTTTGTGCCACGTGACGGCACTGTTGTTCAGTAATTACTATTAGTTGGGTAAATGGAGGTCGGGGTGTTTCATGATATATATGGAAAATATGAAATAAATAAAAGTAATAGTCTATCAATATAGTATATAAGTATTTAAATAATATGAGAAATAATACGAAATTAATATGAATTTTAAGTGAAAAAATTAGTTATATAAAAAATAATAAAAAATTATTTTATGAAAATAGTTAAAGGTTATAATTTAATAATACTCACATAAGTAAATAAGTAAAAAAATAATTATTTTATACAAAATAATGAAAATGCCGAAAAAAGTCAGCAGGATATTAACAACTATATACAAACCTTTCTAGTAAAGACCCAAAAAGTATATTAACTTTAAAATAAAAATAAATATGATCTATATGTGAGGAGAAGAAGTGGAAGAGAGAATAAAATTAAAAAATATCAATTTCAATAAAAAAATAAATTTATGGAAATTTTTATTAATGATTAGGAAAAATAAATAAGTTAAATATTTTTTATTACTCCTTCATACCCGATTTATTGATAATTTATTTTAATTAATTATTTTACTGAATTTAATTATTTTTTTAATAATATTCAGACTTAAAAAATAATTATATTATAGATTTACTGTATCTCGGTGAAACAGAAAAACTAGTGAGCAAAAACACGCAAGAAAAATTAATAAAAAAATAGAGAAATTTATACTAAAGTTAAATGTTATGTTATTTAGAAATTTTTATTAGTTTAAGGAAATCACATTTTTTTTGGAGGGAATGAAGGAAAGCACATTACTTAAACTTCATATAAGACATATTATGACCTTGTACATTTAAACAGACGAGATTCAATCAAGAAAAAAAAAGTGATTAATATGGGAACAAATCATTAGGGGAAGAAAAGAAAGGAAGGAAGAGTGGTAAGGGGACTAACAGAATCAGAAATCTACAAAGCATAAATAAAACCCTAATATATACTCAGAAAGGAAACTGAAAATGCACCTTCATTTGGAAATCAACATGATTAGTGGTACTCGTTTACACGATCTCCTCCAATTGGTCTCTAAAATTAGCTTTTAATGTAATTTTCATTAATTGTGAGATTCTGAAAATTTTATTTCCTAAATATCATATAACCCATAGGACACTATATAGAAAACCACATAAAAAAATTAAAGAAGTCAAAACCTTTGGGATGCATATACGGTGGATTGGACTGCCTGTAGTAAAGGGAATTTCAATTTGACCCAATCGAGTCTTCCTTTGTTTTTCTGTTACCAATAATAGAGATCACTAAGCAAGAATGCACCTTTCACATTCATCTCAAGGAAGATTTAGAGGTAAGTTTTCCTTGCATGATCTTTGTCTTTCTGTGAAAGCAACAATTTGATATCCTTCAACTTGGTTTTTTTTTTCCTTCCACGTTTATAATTAATGGTTAAATTTCTTTTTCGCAAGTGGTTGTGAGAGGGCTAGAGATTGTATATATTGACGTGAACTGATAATTAACCTTTTGCAGGTAGTGATCATTGAAATCACAAAGAAGAGAGGAAGTCTTAAGTCACAATGGAAAAGTTGGAGTCCGTTTCAAAGAATTTGAGGGGAGTAGTGGTTACATGTTTGGTATCATTTTCTCTTCTACTCATGATGGTCACAATCAATTCCTCGAAGTCTAGCTTTTATCTTTTTGGGAAATCTGCTGAAGTGAAAGTCCTGGAGGAGAAAGTTGAAAATGTTTCCAACTGTTCACATATCAGTAAGACCATAAACGGCAGCTTCTTGTTTGACTTGTTCTTTTTTTGTTACATCCATATTGTGATGTGCAGCATCTTTCTTGGTTTTGCATAACAGCATTTTCCTGTTCATTAATTTACTAAATCGCTCAACACCACTGGATAAGTTTGATGGCATGTTGGTAGTCCTTGACATGTAGCAGGATGACTACACTAATTGGACTGACAGTAACACTAAATCATTGAAAAATTACATTTTTATTTCCTAGATTTAATTTTTTTTTTGTCATTTTTAGATATATGCTTTTCCCATGCTCATTCAAGCTTTCTTGTAATTTGTTTCCTTCCTTACTAACTTTGTTCATTTCACTTTGTTTCCCAATTTTCAGAAGATAAATCACTAGATGGACTTTTGGCTTCAGGATTTGAGGAAGAGTCCTGCTTAAGCAGATATCAGTCTGTCCTGTACCGAAAAAATTCACCCCATAAGCCCTCTGCTTACCTTCTTTCAAAACTGCGCAATTACGAAGAGCTTCATAAACGCTGTGGACCTTACACAGAATCCTACAACAGAACTCTGCAGAAACTGGACACCAATAGAACGGAAAACATTACTACAGATTGCAACTACCTTGTCTGGTTACCTGCTCAAGGTTTAGGGAACAGGATAATAAGCACGGGCTCATCATTTCTGTATGCTCTTCTCACAAACCGAGTCCTCCTTGTTCGTTATGCGGCAGACATGGATGATCTCTTCTGCGAGCCATTTCCCAATACATCATGGCTTTTGCCCAAGGAGTTTCCTCTCTGGAATCAATCGGATGACCCTGGCCACAGGTATTTTCATAGTTATGGGAAACTGCTGAAGAATAACAACAGGGACACATCAACTCTGCTGCCACCTTCATTTCTGTATCTTCTTATTGCTGGTGACTTCGACTACTATGATAGGCTTTTCTACCAGGATGAGCATCAAGCTTTTCTGGAGAAAGTCCCATGGTTGTTTCAAAGATCAGATGAATACTTCGTGCCTTCTCTCTTCCTGATGAAATCTTTCAAGCAAGATATAGCTACATTGTTCCCTGACAAGGAGACTGTTTTTCACCACCTGGGTCGTTATCTTTTTCATCCATCAAATCAAGCATGGGGACTAATCACCAGATTCTATGAGGCTTATTTAGCCAAGGCAGATGAGAGGTTAGGCCTTCAAGTTAGAGTGTTCCACCCGAAAGACAGTCCTAGTGAGAAAGTGACAAACACGATCTTAGGCTGCCTTCAGCAGGAAAAGCTGCTGCCTCAACCCAATCCGGTTCAAACATTTGCGGCTTCTCCATCCAAGAACCAGACCTCCAAGGCTGTCCTGGTTGCATCCTTGTACTCGGTGTACTATGAACACTTGAAGAACATGTACTGGCTCAAACCAAGCGTGGATGGGGAGATTGTTGGGATTCACCAGCCAAGCCATGAAGGGTCTCAGCATTTTGGCGATAATATGCACAACTTGAAGGCATTGGCGGAGATATATCTCCTGAGCTTGAGTGATGTGTTGGTAACCAGCGCTTCGTCTACTTTCGGCTATGTTGCTCAGGGTCTAGCAGGATTGAGGCCATGGATTCTGTTCCTGCCGTTTCAGCAATGGACCCCAGATCCACCTTGTAGACGAGCCATGTCTTTGGAGCCATGTTTCCATGCTCCTCCTAATTATGACTTCAGGGCACATAAAGTTATTGATATAGGCAATCTTGATGATCCTCATGTCAGGGTTTGCGAGGATAGAGAACATGGATTGAAGCTAGTTAATCCAGTTTGAGCATCAATATTAATTGTAAGATACAACAGTAGTAACTATGGCTTCGTGTAAACTTTTATTCATCTGATCATGTCATGGAAACCCACACGTCACACACTCCTGATGTGTAATTTAATTTAATTTTTTTTTTTTGAACTTGTATGTGTAATTTAATTTAGTGCATGGCTTTTCTCTTTTGCTTCTTTCCTCTATTTTTATGATGTATTGTTCTCCAACCAATCTGTTCTGTCTATGGTATTGGACTCATTATTTAGTCCTGGCTGATCTTCACTTTCTTTGTCATGTATGTGGAAACCAATGGGCGATTTATATTCCTGCTAATTTTTGTTTTACTTTTGCCAATATTTCTCATATCTTTGATGGTTAGTTAACAGATTTGTTGAATGAGGATTTTGTTAAGGTGACTTTTTTTTTTGTCAAACTACGGAGCCCCTGCTCACCCCTAATATACCCAATACATATTAATATACCCTATATCGCATCTTAACCCAAACTAATAGAAAAGCCCGCATCCGCACTGGAACCCGGGTGGCCTCTGCGGTGGGAGGTCTTTTATGCCAACGCAACCAAGTGGTTGCTGGCTAAGGTGACTCTAGTTTGCAATTGATTGGGGCTTTTGGTCCAGTTCCCTGATAAAATGAAAAAGGATGGGTTTTAGGCCATCTTCATATATGAAGGTTTGGCTAATTGGTTAGAGAGTCACCTCCTCTTGGCAGGGTGCTTAGATATTTTGTTGTTGGATTCCGGCGAGGAGGATGTATTCTGGCAACCCTGCCGGGAAATCCCCTAATGGGAAAATGGGGATGAAGGTATTTTTCTCGTCGCAAGGATCCCGATATATGCGTAAATATAAATTTGTCCGACCGAGAGGCATTTACCGGTTACAATATTTTTCAATTTCAATAAAAAAAATGAGACCACATTACTTAATTACAAATAAGACATGGAAAAAAAGTTTATTACTGAAAAAGAAAAAGAAAAAGAAAAAGAAAAAGAAAGAGAAAGAGAAGATAAGAACGCTAACAAAATCAGAAATCTACAATTCTCCCCCAAAAAATCAGAAATCTACAAAAGCATAAAACCCTAATAAATATACTGTTTTTTTTTTTAAAAAAAAGGGAACGAAAAATGGGCCTTCATTTGGAAATCAACGCGATTAGTGGCAATCTTGTTTTACGCGTTATCCTCCAACTGTTTGGAAAAATGCTTCGAAGAGAGAACCTTGTATTCTTTTGTTCTTCTTTTACATCAGCCAGGTAGCCAAAGCAGGGCCATGGAAGAGCTTCTTCTTCTTCTTCTTCTTCTTCCCATGAAAGTCAGGGTCTTCCTTGTGAGAGCATCACCTTTCTCAAGAGGGCCACTTTGTTGGGGAAGAGGGGTGGGCCAAAAAATTTATCAAAACATAAATCCAGATAATGGCTCTAATTTTGGAAACCGTCAATTATTCAATGCCTTTGCATCATTTTTTTGCCTTAAACATAGGCATTATAATTGACATCATATGAGTGGAATTATACTGTTATTGATGTCTCCTTTTCTGTGAGTGATATTAAGAAGTTTTGGCTGGGTTTATATGTTTTTGCTTTGTTATTTCCTCTTCATCTTCTTCTTAGTTCCTCTATCACTGGATATAACCAGCAATATACATCGAGAACAATCCTTGCCCTTTACGTCTATGTATTAGCCTTACTGCAATTCTATGAATCAGGAGGCAAACCCTACTGTAATTAAGAAAGATTAAAGCTTTGCTTCCATTTTATGGCAATAAGAAGTCAAACCTTGGGATGCATATGATGTGAACTCTGACTCCCTGTAATAACGGAGTTTCAATTTGACCCCATCTAGTCTTACTTTGTGTATCTTTTATCAATAGAAGATTACAAAACAAGGATACACCTTTTACATATTCCTTGCATGTTCTTTGTCTTTCTGTGAAAGCAACATTTTGATATTCTTCAACTGGGTTATTTCTTTTCCCAGGTTTATAATTACTTAATCGTTAATTTTGCTTTTCGCAAGTGGTTGTTAGAGTGTGAGGGATTGTATATACTGGCATGAACTGATAATTAACTGAGATCACAGAGACGAGCAAAAGTATCAAATCACAATGGAAAAGTTGGAGTCCATTTCAAAGAGCTTCACAGCGGTGGTGATTACATGTGTGATAGCATTTTCTCTTCTACTGATGGCCACAATCATTTCCTCAAAGTCTGGCTTTGATCTGTCCGTTAAATTTGCTGAAGTGAAAGTCCTGGAGCAGAAAGTTGAAACTGTTTCCAACTCTTCGCATTTCAGTAAGATCATCATCACTCGTCGGCTTCTTGTTTTACCTGCTCATTTTTCTACTTCTGTTTTTGTAAATGACCGCTTAATTTACTCAATGCCTCACCACCCATGGATAATTTTGATAGCATATTTTGCAGTCCTTTGACATCAACAAGTTGACTAAACTAATTGGATCGACAGACACTGAAGATTGAAAAATTACATTTTTAGTTCCTAAATTTAAAATTTTGTTATTTTTAGATATTGCTTTCCCTATTCATTCAGGCTTTCTTGTAATTTGTTTCTGGAATTACCTTCCTTTACTAACTTAGTTCAGTTTGATTTGTTTTCCAATTTTTCAGAAGATAAATCACTAGGTGGACTTTTGGCTCCAGGATTTGATGAAAAGTCTTGCTTAAGCAGGTATCAGTCTGTCCTGTACCGGAAAAATTCACCCCATAAGCCCTCTGCTTACCTTCTTTCAAAACTGCGCAAGTATGAAGAGCTTCATAAACGCTGTGGACCTTACACAGAATCCTATAACAGAACTCTGCAGAAACTGGACACCAATAGCACGGAAAACATTACTACAGATTGCAACTACCTTGTCTGGTTACCTGCTCAAGGTTTAGGGAACAGGATAATAAGCACGGCCTCATCATTTCTGTACGCTCTTCTCACAAACCGAGTCCTGCTTGTTCGTTATGCGGCTGACATGGATGATCTCTTCTGCGAGCCATTTCCCAATACATCGTGGCTTTTGCCCAAGGAGTTTCCCCTCTGGAATGAATTCGATGACCGTGGCCACAGGCAATTTCATAGTTATGGGCGACTGCTGAAGATCAATAACAGGAACACATCAACTCTGTTGCCACCTTCATTTCTGTATCTTCAATTAAGTGGTAAGTTTGACTACTATGATAGGCTTTTTTACCAGGATGAGCATCAAGCTTTCCTGGAGAAAGTCCCTTGGTTGTTTCAAAGATCAGATGAATACTTCGTGCCTTTTCTCTTCCTATTGAAATCTTTCAAGCAAGAAATAACTACATTGTTCCCTGACAAGGAGACTGTTTTTCACCACCTGGGTCGTTATCTTTTTCATCCATCAAATCAAGCATGGGGACTAATCACCAGATTCTATGAGGCTTATTTAGCCAAGGCAGATGAGAGATTAGGCCTTCAAGTTAGAGTGTTCAGCCCAAAAGACAGTCCGACTTGGAAAGTGATAGACTCAATGTTAGCCTGCTTTCAACAGGAAAAGCTGCTGCCTCAACTTGATCCAAATCAAACATTTGAAGTTTCTCCATCCAAGGAGCAGACCTCCAAGGCTGTGCTGGTTGCATCTTTATATTCAGCATACTATGAACACTTGAAGAACATTTACTGGCTCAAGCCAAGTGTGGATGGGGAGATTGTTGGGATTTACCAGCCTAGCCATGAAGAGTCTCAACATTTTGGTGATAATATGCACAACGTGAAGGCATGGGCAGAGATATATCTCCTGAGTTTGAGTGATGTGTTGGTAACCAGCGCTTGGTCTACTTTTGGCTACGTTGCTCAAGGTCTAGCAGGATTGAGGCCATGGATTCTGTTCCATCCAAATCGAGATTGGACCCCTGATCCACCTTGTATACGAGCCATGTCAATGGAGCCATGTTTCCATGCTCCCCCTAATTATGACTATAAGGCAAAAAAAGTTATTGACATAGGCAATCTTGAAGATCCTCATGTCAGGCATTGCGAGGATGTAGAACATGGATTAAAGCTATTTAATCAAGTTTAACCATCAATATCAATTGTAAGTTACAACAGTGATCATGGGTTCATGTAAACTATATTCTTCTGATCATATCATGAGAAGCCACACGTCACGCATACCTGCTGTGTCATGTAATTTAGTGCATTGCTTTTCTGTTTTTCCTTCTTCCTTCCATTTTAATGATGTATTTTCCTCCAACCAAACTGTTCTTTGCTACTGGATTCATTATTTTTTTCGTAGTTCAAGCTTCACTTTTTCTTTATCTTGGACGACTCAGGTCCATCATGTATACCCCTGATGCCAATGGGCGACTTATTTTCCTGCTAGTTTTGGTTTTACTTTTTCTAATATTTCTCATATATTTGATGGTCAGTTAACATAACTTTTGTACTAATTGAATGAGGATTTTGTTAAGCTGGCTATACTCTCCCTAGTCCCTAGTTTACAATTGATTGGGATTTTTGGTCCAATTTTCCCTTATAAAATGAAAAAGGATGGGAGATTGGAGGATGCCCTAGAAATAGACCAAATCCAAACTCCACCAGAAATTAACGTATTAGTAGTAGCTTGCAAAAGGGATTTTTGAACCGTAAATCGTCTGATGATAAAGAGGCTGTACTATCTCTCCAGGATGCCAACCAATACAAGTCCTACATCCATCGCCAATTGCCAATTATACACAGGAAATGATAGAAGAAAAATTGAATGTGCAACTTTAAAATTTCCCACAAACTAGTTTGAGCCATCGCTAGGAACCAAAAGGCCACAACATGAACATATTTGTAAGAGTGATCAAAACTAATAAATTCTTCAATGAGAAAATGCATAGTTTTTTCTTTTTTTTTGTTTTGGTATGGAAGGGGGCCTAGCCCAGATTACATGAAATCAAAATCAACTTATCGGAGATGGCAGAGCCAAACCCGATTTGTCCGACTGGAAAATAGCATCACAAAAAGTAGGAACATGAAAGAAAACTTGTGCATCAACATCGCTGCCCACCGCCATAGTGGCCAACTTGTCAGCCAGAGAATTGCTTTCCCGATTATGTATAGGGCGCACTTCTACTAACAACCATTGTCGCATATATATGGCCAAATAGCATAGTTTCTTCCCGGCACAACATATCATCCAATAGATTGCTGGCCGTCCCGTGTTAACAAAAAAACCGAGCTATTATCCCAAACAAAGCATGATTATTAAAATTGCATTATCGTCCAAAGCCCGACCTTAAGGCCCAAATCCTGAAGCCTTATCGGGTTGGACCAAGAAAGAATACCCGAAGTCTGTTATTACAAATCAAAGGCCCAATAGCAATTGTTCTCTTCTTTCGCTGTATTTCTTCTAATCTCCCCCCTATAAACCCCCCCAATCTGTAAAACCATCGGCCCTTCTCTGTTCTCTGCCCACCTCTGGCTTGGCTAGGGTTAATTCACAGTTTTTGAAATTCTCATAGCATCATAATCAATGGCCAAGAAGGAACCCGTGATTGGGTTATCATGGGAGCCAAAGTTGCCTGCTTTATTATCCTCTGCAACTTCCAGTTCTAGCAAAAACAGCGTTAAATCCCTGGACGAGCCTCAAAGCAGCGGTCTTTGGAGACCCAATTCGGAGCTTGTTGATGGGTTGTTTGTGGCTCCTAATGATCCAGCCAAGTTAAATAAGATACGCAGAAAGCAATTGAAAGATTCATCCGGCAAGAATTGGTATGGTGGTTTTCTGTTTCCGTTAAATGACACCTTTGTTCATGTAACCAAATTTTAACAATTAATGTTCTTTCCCTATGAATTGTATTCAGGTTTGACATGCCTGCCCCCACCATGACACCTGAGCTGAAGAAGGAACTCCAGTTGCTCAAGGTATTTTGCTACTTTTCTCTACTTTTTTCAGTGTAAATGCACTTGCTATGTTTGTCAGTAAGTAATGTTTTCTATCCTTTCTTCAAGAGGATGCTGTGACTGTAATGTGATGTTGATTGTTTTGTTATGTTCTGCAAATGTAGTTGAGGGGTGCTATGGATCCCAAGAGGCATTATAAGAGAGCCGATTCTAAATCGAAGCAGCTGCCCAAGTATTTCCAGGTAAGGTCTTCATGTCCAAATAAAACTGGGGGTGTATGGTTTGCTCCTCTGTATTTGTATGTGTTTCGGTTGATTCAATTGGTTAAGTTTTTTTTTTTTTTTGTCTTGAATATTGTTCAGGTGGGGACAGTCATAGAATCTGCAACAGAGTTCTACTCTGGTAGGCTGACTAAGAAGGAGAGGAAGGCAACCCTTGCAGATGAGCTGCTCTCTGATCCCAACCTCCAGGCTTACAGGTGACGCCAATGTCTTATTTGCATATTGATATTACTTGGTTTATCATAGATCACAAATGTTGAGCAAAGTGTTGGGCTTATTCGGCAAAACTTTTCATTTATATCTTCAACAAGTTGATGTTGATACTGCTGCATTATTATCTGCTGGTTGATTGTTGAAGTTACAGAGGTTTGAACTCCAGTAAATTATTGCCAATTTTAAATACAGCTAATCTAACAATGCTTATCTCATTTACTGTATCTACATGTGCAGAAAACGTAAGGTGCGAGAGATTGAAGAAAAGCATCGTCCAGGAGGGAATGAGAAATGGAAGATCAAGGGTCTGACAGTCAAGGAAGCGTGCAAAGGAAAGGAGGCATTAACGTGTATGTATCTTTGTCATGTGTAACCCAATTGTTTAACATCTATCGCATGAAGAATTTTTGCATTATTGACCTTGTGATGATGATAATTAGATTGTTGGAGAGAAAATGAAACGCAAAAGTGCTTTGGTTCATTGTGTTATTATCCTCAGTACTTATGAAATCTGAATTCTTGTATTCATAAGAAAAAAGATGCTACGATTGCCTTTCTGTGTGGTATTAGCAGTCACGTATGTATACAGATTTAAGAGAGGATACTTATCAACCTGAGAGAGATTGGCAGATAATAAATTTTTATTGGGTTTTTGGTTCCAAGGATTTGATGAAGAATCATGCTTAAGAGGCCCCATCAAAACTGCAGATTTGTGAGATCTTCATAAACGCTGTAGAACTCATACCAAATACTACAGAACAGTAGAGATGCTCAAGTCCTGGAGTAATGAAAGTATAGAATGTAAGGTAAATATGTGGTCCGGATACTCGCCAATGGCTTAGGGAACAGGGAAACAGAATGATGATGAGCCTGGGTTTCGTGTCCTTTCTTTATGCTCGTCACAAATTGTTTCGTTCTTGTAAACTTTGGAAGTGATATGGTTGATCTTTTGGTAACCATTTTCTAATCTTCCTGGATACTGCCACCCACGATAGTTCAGCTTCGGAAAGAATTTCGAACTTCTGACGTTTCGTTGCCTATTACTGGACTGTACGTATGCTAGGTAATAACGTCTCGAGCGCTAAAGGGGATTGATCATGGACCAACCTGGCCGAGGAAGAAAAGAGGGGTGGGTTGCACAAGTGTATGGGTTAAGTAAGGAATACATAACCTTCTCATTTTTTTGGTTCGAAGAAAAGGACAAATACCTTGATTGATCTCTCGGGTATGGTATAGGAAACTAGGAATCAAGTTATCTAAGGGATGCGCCTGTTTCCTATATAAGGAGCTTAACATGATGGCTTCAAGGAAAGCCCAAGCATAATATTGAAACCCTCTTTAGAGATTCAACAAATAACATGACACTTCAACTTCCAGCAACTTTCGCCCTCAAATCACCCTACAACAACAAATACCTAGCCTACATCCCAGATGATGATGCAGAGAACCAAGGATTGCTCAAATTCTCGGCCGCGAATGTGAGTGCATTGACAAAGTTCCAGGCTGAAAAGGCAAAGAGTGGAAACGGGATGGTCCACATAAAATGTGCATACAATAACAAATACTGGAGAAGATGGTCGCCTAACCAGCACTGGATTGCTGCAGATGGTGATGCACCCGAGGAAGACCAATCCAGATGGACATGCACGTTGTTCGAGCCCCTCTTCGCCAATATTGATCATGATGCTAAAACCATTCAGCTTTGGCATGTTCAGCTAGGACGCTATGTTTGCTCCAGGGAGGTGGCCCCTGAACCCTACACGTACTGCTTATTCGCAGCATCGGAAGCTTCTGATGATGGCAACCTGGATATCTTCACCGTCACAGATTTGGCTGCTGCTCCGGCCAAGGTAACCAATTCGATCAGGGAGATATCATCAAGGAGGCCAGCTTATCAGGTTGTCATAACTGATGATGATGGCCAAAACACCACAGACTCGGGCAAAGAATGGGATGATGATGATGCTATAAAGGAACGAGGATCCAATGAAGCAAAAGTGGAGCCAAAGGAAACCCATATCGTGGATGTTAAATTTGACTTAAAGAAAGCCAAAATCGAGAGCTCGCCCGAAGAGGCTGAGGTGGGAGTTGCTACTGCAATGAACCTGGACAAAGAGAACAGAGTAAAACAGGTACTCTTCGAGTATGACAAGACTGATCTCAGTACCTGGAAAGTAGGCAGCAGCAACTCGAGGCTGAACTCAAACACCATCATCACCAACATCAAGTCTTCAATTCCAATATTGGTCATCAATGGAGATAACATTAATGAGGTCAGAGGGGTTATTAAGTTTTCGGGCGTGCTAGATGGAGCATACAAGTGTGGAAAAACCTTGGAGACAACGTACAAGGTGAAGACAACATACGATGTTATCATGCCACCTGAGATTGAGATGACAGTCACTTTGAAAGCAAGAGAGGCCACAGTGAAAATTCCTTTCTCATACACACGGCGAGATACTCTTCCTGACGGGACAATGTCAGAGCAAAGGATGAGTGATGGACTATACACAGGGGTTCATCTCTTTGACTTCAGATATTACAAGAGCAAAATAGGCCCCAGAGAAGTGACCTATTCGTTTATGTGGATACCAGAAATCTTCAAATCCTTTCCTGAATTTTTACAACCAAAAATAAGAAGGCTTTTGTATAGAAATATTGCGTAGACAAATATGTCAGATATGAGTGGTTGTGTATTTTTAAAAAAGACCCGTGGCTTACCACATCTATCTGTATAAAGTTTTTATTAACATAGCAATTCATGTATACTGCAATGAGTAGCTAGCAATGAATGGCACTTAAATGTATGAAGTTTTATTGACATTGATACTAAAAACAAGATGATAGGCGCATTTACAAGGTAGCAACGTGTCCTGTTTAAATTGGAAACAAAATAGTTTTTTGGTTTGGTAGTGAATCAGAATTTTTTTTTTCCAGAAGGTGTATGCACTGATAGTTAGATCTGGCTGTATATTGCACACTACATAACAGAACAGACTATTTTCAATTAGTCAAGACAGGTGTACATACAAATTGATAAAAAGAAAAAAAAAAGATGATAATTGATGTTTTGCTTTTGGTATTCTGTTTTAAGACAAGCACATTTACTTGACCAAGTTTAGCAATCTCTACATCAATTTGGGTCCTAGACGCGCAAAAGGCTGATATAACTTCTCCAACATTGTTCCTTAGCGTTAGAGAGATGAGCAGGAAGAACAATGAAATGTTTTGTTCATCATGGACCGTGAATAATTTAACTGCTAACAATGCAAGAATGATGTGTCAAAAAAAAAAAAAGAGAGAGACAATGCAAGAATGCTCAAGCCTGCCCTTTCTTGTGCTCATTACAGAAGCACATCTCATTTTAATACTTCAGCAGAGATCCAATGAGATTAAGAGTTCGTAAGAGATGACGCCAAACACCATTTTACTTTACTAGTAACATACAGCTAGGCTTTTTTAATTGAGGAATACATATGTGGTTAGCTATGAAAAACTCCATGAAAGAAACTAGGGGAATGATTTTGACAGAATCAACTGGAACCCAATTGTTATGTTCCTTTTCTATTTTTTCTTTCCACTTCAACATCAAAGAATCAAGAAAAAAAAGATAAAGGAACTCCCAAAACATTAGTCTTCCATTGACATGAATCATTAGCAAAATTATATCATTTAGCTTTTATTCTGCTTTGCAGAGTGCAGACGCATGCAATACTTCTTCCAAATGAGAATTATGTGGAGCGAGACGTAAAATAACTGCATCTTTCCTCAATTTAAATCAGGTTGAGATGAAAAAATTAAAAATACATGCACTGGAAATGCGAATGTTCTGAATTTTGTCAAAACTCAAAAGTATATTGGATCGGAAATTTCACTTTACTGCCACACATTTATGATCTGCTGAAAGACCCAATAAGTTCTTCAGATGAAGATTACCATCAACCTTACTATTATAATAAGACAAATACAGATGAAAGGAGAATTGTTGAGATTGCAAAGAGGCATTTGCTGGGGCAGGCGGATCCAGAAATTTTTTCCATTGTAGGCCAAAAAAAAAAAAACAAGTAAAAATAATTCTAGAACCCATAATATATACAAAAATTACACTATATAATATAAAAATTAATTAAATATTACAATTTTTCTATTGTTCTATTCTTCTAGTTTTTTGAAAATACCTTTCCATCTGAAAAAAAATTTAAAAATCGTTATTAATTAATATAATGTGTAATTAAATTAACAAAGGAATAAAAGAAAGCAACAAACTAATTAACTAGCTATTGTCTTTCTTTCACTTGTTTTTAAAGAATTGTCTTTCTTTCGTAAAAAAAAAATTGAATCCAGAGGTTGTAGCTCTAACTAATGTCTTTCTTTCATTTTTTTAACCCATTGTCTTTTTTTCTTAAAAAAAATAGAATCTTTTTTTTTAAAAAGTAAAATTGGATACAGGTCAAAGCTCTAACTATTGTCTTTCTTTCATTTTTATAAACCATTGTCTTTATTTAAAAAGAAATAGAATCTTTCAAAAAAAAGAGAAAAATCAAAGCTCTAACTATTGTCTTTCTTTCATTCTCTTTTTAATGATTGTCTTTCTTTATCTTTTTTGCATAAAAAAAAACAATTGAATTGAGGTCAAAGCTAAACCAATAAACTAATAGTGTAGATAAGGATTTTCTATGATGCTCCATCCAATTTTGTGAGTATGATACTCAATACATTTATCACCATTGGATGCTGATGATTAAATAATAGCCGTTGGATATGGTAACCTCGTAATTGCTTAGTAGGCCTTCCTTTAATTTATTTTTTTATAAAAAATAATATTTTTTAAAAGGGCAATTCTATGGTACCCAGGGCTATGTTTAGGGTACCCAAGGCTCAAATGGACCAATAAAAATTTAAAATTTGAAATTTATAGTTATTAATTTTATATAATAGTCCTTATACATTATTTAATCTTTTTAGGTACAAAAATTTTATAAAATTATATTTTATGCCCTATAATTTATAAAATTACCTTTATTTTTAATTTCCTAAATTATTTTTTATAAAATAAATTTTTAGAATCTTAGTATGTTATAATAGAATAAAAAAGACTGTCCAATATCTAACAACTTACTAGTTCACGACCCGTGAGATCCCACGGGCTTGATCAATATTTGATTTCTTTTATTAAAAAAAAAACTTTCCAACTACAATTTTTAAGCATTTGATAAGTAAAAAAATAAAAATAATCAAGTAACAAGAAAAGAATAAAAAATGGAATGTTTTATAATAATATTCACAAAAAGTAACTTTTACATTTTTTTTGTATTTTCTCTTTTTTGCTACTTCGTGTTCTAAATAAATAAAATTTAATTTATACATCAATATCTAATCTAATTTTTGTTGCATAAGCATTGTGATATATAATATAAATAATAATTAGAAGAATAATATTTTCTAAACTAGTAATATTTAATGTTATATGTGTAGTTAGATTTTTGTATGTAAATATAAAAAAGAAATAAAATTTAATTTAAATATCATTATCTATTCTAGTAGAAATAATTTTTTTCTTAAATTAAATTTCTTTAAAACTAGCTATATGTTTTCAATCGTCTCATATTATCCTATCCTTATATATTAGGTTTTATTTCCCAAATGTACATCTTTTTGGAAATCTATTTTTCATATCCCTTAATATAGAGTTAAGTTTCAGTTTATTTTCATATTAAAAATTTTAAAAATAGTATATATATTAATTAAAATGATTATCTGACTATATTATCATTAATTTCAAACAAGAGGAAATAACGAATGGGAGAAAGGAATAAGCATACATTAGTATTGTCAATAATATGATGGTAATTTGGACAAGTTTGAAACGCCCCGACCCGTATTTACCAGCCTCAGTAAACACGTGCCGGAACTGTACAACAGTAGATACAACACGAGTCAAGGCCCAACGCCCAAATATAATATCAAAGAATTTAACAGAGAAACCGGCCCAACGGCCCAATGTAATCAAAATAAACATCAGAAATCTGGCCCTTCGGCCCAATATCAAAACACATCACCCAAACCCGGGAACCCAAATTATAGCACAGTGGAAGTAATTATAATCGCCATATGCAAAACTTGATGCAATCTAACGGATCCGAGTCCTGCCCGAGGGATAACGCCGCAGCCTGTCTGGAATGCATCATACCTGAACCACAAATAACCCAACCTACGGGATGAAAGCCCGCAGGTGAGGGGTGAGTCTGAAGTGCTCACCAACCATGGATAGACAATCAATATGCAACACTATAAAATACTCAAGGTCGAAAACAGGCATAACAGCCAAAATATACCAATCCAAAAGACTCGATCCAAAACTGGTCCAAGACCAAAAAGACTTAAACAAAAATCCAATTTCCAATTTTATCTTTTCGGGCCCCGTCACGGATAAGCTAGGGTCGTACCAGGTTGTCAACCTGTTCCTGGTGCCAGATCAAAAAGAACCCGGGATCAACATCCCAATAACAAATCTCAGGGATCAACATCCCAATCAAACCAGCATCAACATGCCCATCACAAGTAACCCAGATCATGACCACCACAAAACAGTCTCTAACCATCCGGTCGTACCTCTATTTACCACGTGACAAATATATCATCATCATCCAAAAACAAAATCTCAGGGATCAACATCCCTAACCAAAACACCGGGATAGACATCCCAATCCAAAACCAAGGATCGACATCCTTAACACTTTTTATTATTTAATCCATTATTCTTTATACCAAAAAGACACAGGGATAAACATCCCAAAACTCAATGCACTGGGATAAACATCCCAAAATCAATCAAGGCGTTAAACATCCCCAATCAAACCACAACAAATGCAACACTCAATAGTGCAACAATCATCAAACACAATAACCGAGTAATATAGGCACATATCAAAGGAAATCTATCCTCACCTTAGCCGATTACTCAACTCTGAAGACAATAACCGGTCCTAAGCTGGTTCCACAGGAACTGCTCGATATTCGACTCCTATATAACAAATAACAAATGCACACATAAGATGCACATAATCGGTATGCCATGATGCCATAAATTGTAAACTAAACCCCCCTCGGTTATACGTCATCATCTCCATAAAATTAGCCAATATATAATTACCAAATATTATTATTTATTTTTTTCAAAAAGGTATTATTATATATATACTTAGTGAAATATTTGTTAGAACAATAGCCCTTCGCTAGAGGGGGGTGAATAGCGATAATCGAATTAAAACGAAATAGGCAGGAATCAAATGCGGAATTGAAAGATTGAAGGACACAAGCAATTTATCCTGGTTCACACACACTCTACTAGTGTGGCTAATCCAGCCCTTCAAGTCTCACTTGAAGATTTCACTATCTAGTGTTAAGCTTACGGGTGCTTAACAAACCGTTACAACCTAGGAATTCTAGTCACAAGAATCCTAAACCTGAGAGTTCAAGTCACATGAACCTCAACACACTTGCTTGAAGATACCTCACTTCAAGACTTCTCACATAAGAAGATATACCCTCTTCCTATGAATCTCAACAAGGGAACTAACCTCCCTTAAGGTGTATGAATATACAATTCAATCACTCAAACAAAGAACTCTCTCAAAGAGCAGATATGAGTATACAAGTAAAGCTCTAAAAGGCAACTCTCAAATCCTCAAAAGGATATTGGCTCAATAAAAATTTTGATGAATGTATGGAATGAATGCTTGAATGTTGAGAGTTGATTCATTTTGAAACAGAGCAGAAAATGCTTAATTTGTAGCTCTGAAAAGTCATGGAGCCGTTTGAAATCCACCCAAGAAAAAGCTTTAAACAAAACATAGTGGGTGCTAAAAGTTGTCAGCAATAACGGCCATAACATCGATGTTTAAAGTCTCAACATCGATGTTTTGTCCAGTAAATTTGAATTTTTGGACTAACGGTAACTAAAACATCGATGTTCTCAAACCCAACATCGATGTTATTTTGATTCTGTGTAAAAACCTTTAAAGCTTCATATGAAGAACATCGATGTTTTGAAAACCAACATCGATGTTATTTTACTTCTGTGAAAAATGATTGAAGCTGAGCATTTGAAGAACATCGATGTTATGGAATAGAACATCGATGTTTTGCTTATGCAAAAGTGTTTTCAAATGCAACGGTCATGAGAACATCGATGTTTGGGAAGCCAACATCGATGTTCTTAGCCTTCTGCCAACATTTGGAAAAATGGTTAAAACCAAGAACATCGATGTTTGGGATGCCAACATCGATGTTATTTGCCTACTGTCGTTTTTGAAAAATTGTTCAAAGGTAGGAACATCGATGTTTAAATCATAACATCGATGTTATTTTGGCTCGGCAAAATCAAATTGAAACTGACCATTATGGAACATTGATGTTACAAATGAGAACATCGATGTTATGACTAGTTTTAAAAGCAACGGTCACTAGAACATCGATGTTTGGGATGCCAACATTGATGTTCTGAGCCTTCTGCCTGTTTTGAAGAATTGTGCAAAGGCAGGAACATCGATGTTTAAATCCACAGCATCGATGTTCATCAGCTCGAAAAACATTTTTATGCTTGGAAATATGTTATGTTATGCATGAGCAAAATTCATCTTATTTTGAGCCAATGTCCTAGAAGAGTTGAGTGTTATACCTTGTACAATTCATGGATCTAACTCTTCTTTCTTGGCTCTTCAATTCTTGTGATCATTCACTTTGATCCTTTGCTTCTTGATTGGTTTCTTTTGCTTTGAGGATTGGTTTGACTTCATTTCTTTTTGCTTCATCTTTGTCATGATCTTGAATTGGTTTGTCAATTATCAAAACCTGCAATGAACCATGGGTTCTAACAATTTCCCCCTTTTTGATAATGACAAACAACTAGAAGTATATGCCAATATTTATAACAACAATTCCCCCTATATGTTTTATGATTCCCCCTATCTAGAGGCATATACTTCTTCTTATCATCTAGATGTATATACTTCTTCTTATCTTCCCCCTTTTGGCATTAGCAAAAAGAAATGATGATGCATATATTTATTCCTCCCCTTAAGATATGATTTATAATTCCCCCTAAGTTCATGCATATGGCAAAGTATCTTATGGAAAGCAAAGCATAAAGGATAACAAGGATAAGGGTTTAGAAAGATGGTTTCTAGTTTCCATCATTATCATCATCTTCATCAGTAGTTTCTTCCCCATTATGTTACTTCTTCAGCAAGCCTTATTCCCCCTTTCTCTTGATCTTGGTGAGGGGTACTGAACATCGATGCTATCATCTTCTGATCCTTGCATTTCTGCCGAAATCGAACGAGTGTGGCCACATTCAAAAACTTGGATGCTTCTTTGGTCATTTGCTTGGAGCATCTGCTATCAAGGTACCAAAGTACACTTGATGCCTTCAGGCATACCTGCAAAACAAATCAAAGGGATTTTGGTACCCAAATCTTTTTGGGTCCTTGATGGTTAGAAGCATGCCGATTATAGACCTTATCTTGTGCCCAATGTCTATGCCTAGTAAAACATACCGGGGCAATGTGTCCTATTCTATTGCAATAATGGCAAATTACATTTGGATTATGCATTCTCCTTGGTTGATAGTAGTTGTTGTTTTGTCTATGTTCATGCAATCTATTATACTTGTCTTCCCTAGGTATAATCTCGTTTTTCCTAAATTGAGTCATATGTTTCCTAGGTTTAGTATAGTAAGAACCTTCATTTTTGGCACTGTGTATATGTGGTCTTGCATCATTAGCATTTGATCTAACATTGTAGGCATACAATTTAACATAGTGCATTTTTCCACTACTTGCATTTGGTTTGGCATTTTGAGCATATGACCTTCTATGATGAGTACATGATCTTGTGTCATGAGCATGTGATCTAGTATGATGAGTAGAAGATGAAACACCATGTTTATGTGTCTTAGCATTAAGCACAGTAGGTTTGACATCATTTGACACATTAGATGCACCTAATCCTTCTTTATTGGTTGGACTTCTTTGTTGTCCTAGGAGAAGATTAAGACTATCTCTACCATTTGTAAATTTCTCTAATGTTTTCTTCAAATCATCAACTTGATACTTAAGAGATTCATTCTCTTTTCCCAATTCAACACAAGCACATACATTTGTGGATATCTTCTCATTAAGTTCATTGCAAGACATGTTAAGAGCATGTTTTTCTTTTTCAAGCTTATCAATTTTACTTGATAACTCATCCTTATCATTTGATAATTTCTCATTATCCTTTTCAAGCTTATCAATTTCACTTGATAACTTATCCTTATCATGTGATAGTAATTCTACATTATTCTCTAATGTCTTGTTCTATTTCTTTAAGTTCTTATTAATATTTGAGACAGAAATGAATTTACTATATAGTTCACTAAATGCATTTTGCAGCTCTTCAAATGTATAATCATCATTCGAATAGGAAGTACTTACCTCTTCCAGAGATTCTTCCTTTGCCATGAGACAAGGGTTGGCAGTCTCATCTTGCTTGCTGTCGGTTTCCTCATAGATGATTCCCAGCATTTCCCACATCTCCTTGGCTGTTGCGCAGTGCGAGATCATTTGATAGTCATTCGGATTGATCGCACATTGAAGCATGTGTATCGCCTTGGAGTGGTTTTCGATTCTCTGGATGTCATCTTCGTTGTACCCTGCTTCCGTCCTTGTTGGAACTTGAACACCATTCTTTATCACTAGCCAAGCTGCGAAATTATTGGCTTGGATGAAAATTTTCATCCTTTCCTTCCAATATGCGTAATTTGTCCCGTCAAAGAACGGTGCACGGGTAGTGGATTGTCCTTCAGCGATTCCTGCATACAAATAACTTGAAGAAGCCATAGAAACTTTCCTCTCAAACGGTTAAGTCTTTCAGAGAGTTAGGCTCCGCTACCAATTGTTAGAACAATAGCCCTTCGCTAGAGGGGGGGTGAATAGCGATAATCGAATTAAAACGAAATAGGCAGGAATCAAATGCGGAATTGAAAGATTGAAGGACACAAGCAATTTATCCTGGTTCACACACACTCTACTAGTGTGGCTAATCCAGCCCTTCAAGTCTCACTTGAAGATTTCACTATCTAGTGTTAAGCTTACGGGTGCTTAACAAACCGTTACAACCTAGGAATTCTAGTCACAAGAATCCTAAACCTGAGAGTTCAAGTCACATGAACCTCAACACACTTGCTTGAAGATACCTCACTTCAAGACTTCTCACATAAGAAGATATACCCTCTTCCTATGAATCTCAACAAGGGAACTAACCTCCCTTAAGGTGTATGAATATACAATTCAATCACTCAAACAAAGAACTCTCTCAAAGAGCAGATATGAGTATACAAGTAAAGCTCTAAAAGGCAACTCTCAAATCCTCAAAAGGATATTGGCTCAATAAAAATTTTGATGAATGTATGGAATGAATGCTTGAATGTTGAGAGTTGATTCATTTTGAAACAGAGCTAAAAATGCTCAATTTATAGCTCTGAAAAGTTATAGAGCCGTTTTAAATCCACCCAAAAACAATCTTAAACAAAACATAGTGGGTGCTGAAAAGTTGTCTGCTCAACGGCTAAAACATCGATGTTTAAAGGTAGAACATCGATGTTTTGCCCATTAAATTTGAATTTTGGGCTAACGGTAACTAAAACATCGATGTTCTCCATCCCAACATCGATGTTATTTTGATTCTGTGAAAATGAGATGAAAACTGATCTGTGAAGAACATCGATGTTTTCATTCCAACATCGATGTTATTTTGCTTCTGTGAAAAATGATTGAAGCTGAGCATTTGAAGAACATCGATGTTATGGAATAGAACATCGATGTTTTGCTTATGCAAAAGTGTTTTCAAATGCAACGGTCATGAGAACATCGATGTTTGGGAAGCCAACATCGATGTTCTTAGCCTTCTGCCAACATTTGGAAAAATGGTTAAAACCAAGAACATCGATGTTTGGGATGCCAACATCGATGTTTGGGATGCCAACATCGATGTTATTTGCCTACTGCCGTTTTTGAAAAATTGTTCAAAGGTAGGAACATCGATGTTTAAATCATAACATCGATGTTATTTTGGCTCGGCAAAATCAAATTGAAACTGACCATTATGGAACATCGATGTTACAAATGAGAACATCGATGTTATGACTAGTTTTAAAAGCAACGGTCACTAGAACATCGATGTTTGGGATGCCAACATCGATGTTCTGAGCCTTCTGCCTGTTTTGAAGAATTGTGCAAAGGCAGGAACATCGATGTTTAAATCCACAGCATCGATGTTCATCAGCTCGAAAAACATTTTTATGCTTGGAAATATGTTATGTTATGCATGAGCAAAATTCATCTTATTTTGAGCCAATGTCCTAGAAAAGTTGAGTGTTATACCTTGTACAATTCATGGATCTAACTCTTCTTTCTTGGCTCATCAATTCTTGTGATCATTCACTTTGATCATTTGCTTCTTGATTGGTTTCTTTTGCTTTGAGGATTGGTTTGACTTCATTTCTTTTTGCTTCATCTTTGTCATGATCTTGAATTGGTTTGTCAATTATCAAAACCTGCAATGAACCATGAGTTCTAACAATATTCCCCAGAATATACAATACCATTTTTATTTCCAAAATATTTTCATAGTATATATATACCCCTTTTCTAAAATTATTTACTCTTATAATAATTTTTCAAAGGAAATTCATATTATAATTATATTTTCTCAAAATAATGTTAGTGATATCATTTTTTTTCCAGTAAAACACATTCATATACTTCATATATATATATATTTTCCAAAATACTATAACTCATACTTACTATATTATTATTAAAATAACCATAACATAATTTCCTTATTTTTCCAAATAATACGTCTAGGTAATTATTTTCTAAAACATAACCATATACTAGGTATACCAAATGAAAAATTATATCTGTTCAAATTAATTATTTTGTTTATTTCCCAGAAATTATATAATTTATAAATCATTTATATTTTTTTTCCAGAAAATGATAACATATATATTTTCCAAAATTTCATAGTACGTATATCCTTTTTCAAAATAAATTATCATGGTGTATATATTTTTTTATAAATCGTACTAAAACTATCTTAGTTTTTCAAAAATAGTTATGTCATATACCATAAATATATATACTCCAAAATATAATCTTTCTAGAAAATATGTTTTAATAACCTTAATATTATTTGTTTCCAGAATTATATATATATTTTTTATTAAACAGGGCTAGGCCATGTATAACCCACTACACAGGTCCAACCAAGGTCAAGCTACAGCCTAGGCAGACCCAAGCAGCAGGACCAGGTCAGCAGCCCACGCCCAAGCCCACGGTCAAACCCTAACCCAACCGGTCAGCCCAGAGGAATCCGGGTCAAACCCGCCACAAACGGGTCAACCCGCTCGTCATCTCCATCCTCACAGCTCACCTTGGTGAGCCCGATGGCGGCGCGGGAACGGAGACGGACGAGGCGGCAACACGCAGGCAGAGGCGCGAAGGGGAAGGAAGGCGATGGGCGGCGTGGCTGCATCTGGTCGGCGCGGTGACGGAGATGGCATGCTCAGATCGAGGCGGCGAGCTGCTTCGTCGTCGACGGCTGGTCTCCACAGAACGGCGTCCTGCAGTCGCGACGGGAGGAGGAGAAGAAGATGGTGTCGACGACTGGCTCTGGTGGCGCGGCTCTGGCGGTGGCTCGGGTGGCAGAGGTGGTCTCCGGTGGTTCACGAATGGTGGTGGATCGGTTTGTTGTTATCTCTTTTTTTTTTCGTTTCTTTCTTTCTTTCTTTTTCTTTCTTTTCTCTCTTTATTTTTCTGGTTTCTCTTCTTTTTTTCTCGTTTCCTTTTCTTTTCTTTTCTTCTGGTTTGGTTTGGTGTTTATGGTTGCAATGGGTTGTTTTGCAGGTGAAAGAAGAGAAGATGATGAAGGTGTTGGTGTACTGGGAAGGCAGAAGAGGTAAGGTGCAAAAGACTGGTAAGGCACGGGCAAGGCGCTGATTACACAGGAAAAATTTGTAGCACGGGCGACACAGGAAAGAGGCGGCGCAACCCTCAATTATGCATGTAAGTCGTGTACTGTCTGGACCAGAATATAACTGATATACCTCCTTAGTTATATTTTTGGTGTGATTTTCTGAGGATCCTGGGACCCGAAAAATACCAACTTTGGTCCGTAAAATCCACGGAAAAATCACGAGAGCGGGAAAAACCTCGGTTTCGAAAAACGATGCCCGATTTACCTTGAATTAATTACCCAAGATTAAATTCAAAAGTAAATCGCTGTGTCACGACTTTCACAGTCCCGGTAAAAATGCAAATTTTTACCCGAGCTGTTACAGTCTACCCACCTTAAAAAAATTTCGTCCCCGAAATTTCGTCTTATCCGTGGGTCCTACCACGATAAGCTTCGGATACACTCTTCCAGCTGTCCGAACTCAACACGATATCCCGTTTATACCCTTACGCATCTCTGGCTCCCTTATAAAAACCAACCTCAAAACCTGGCAAACTCACTCTGTGCCATGGATTCTCCACTAAGAACAAGAACCACCTCTGACTCAGAAGATAACAGCTACATCGGTGGTACTGCTTTCCCGACAAGCTCCGATGAAGAACGTCCCAAGAAGCGGTTCAAGACCAACATCATCGGTCTGAAGGAACACATGGTCGTCTCTCCAAGACAGCGAAAGAAGCCTGCTAGCAAAGAAGCTGATGATCGAAAGGGCAAAGCTACTGCTCAAAGCAGCACTCCACAGCAGACACTGACGCAGCTGAACGTCTCACTGAGGAAGGTCAGCTCGGCGGTGATGCAGATCGAACTGGCTTGCACGGAACTCCTCCCTCACATGAAAAACATACAAAAGCTTGTAAAAGACCTTGAGAAGCAAGTAACTCCTTAGAGTACTTCTTCTCCGTTGTAAAACCGTTATGAAATAAATAAAACAAGCTTTTCTTTTTAAAACAAAACTCTTGTTAAATTATGAAAACTCATGCTAACAGAAAGATAAAAACATCTCAAAGCAGAACAAAAACCGACAAGAAGGATATAAAATTAAACATAAAGAAGGAAAATAAAATCAGACATAAAAAGTTAAAACAAAACATGTTTTCATGTCCATCGCTCTAGATCGGACGTATAGGTCCTCGAACTAGAGAAACGCAACTCGCATAACTGATGGAGATGTCGGTTCATCTTGTGAGAAGACGTCCGTTAACTCGCATGGCGATGATCACGAGAACGTCCTGTGTCCCTCGAAAGAAACGATATCCACCTGTCCACAAGCCAAAAACGTCTCCCAGATATCGTATCCCTCCATGATTTCCAAACAGAAGTAACCTTGTCGCACTTGCACCGTACTCGAGGTATGGTCCCATCAACCTGGCCACAACGGTCACGGATGCATGTGATAAAAGATGCAGGAAAAACTATAAAAAGAAGAGCCCAAAACAACCGTGTAAGAAAAAAGTAAGATGAAAGCGAGCTGAAAAACACTCATGTTTGTAGCCCAAAAACCATATAAAGTGACGAAGCAAAATTTCAAACCATAACAAAATTTCAAAAAGCAAAATCATGAAGATCGTAATGGTTTGGAGTTTTGTGAAAAGAATATACTTTTCCTATCCTCGAAAAATATTTTATTTTATTTTTTTCTTTTTTTTACCTTCTTTTCTTTTTTTCTTCTTTTTTTTTCTTTTCTTTCCTATTCCTTCTTCTTCTTTCTTCTTCTTTTTTTTTTTCCTTTCTATTTCCTTATCTTTTCTTTTCCTTTGTTTTTCCTTTTACTCTTTTTTTCTTCCTTTTTTTTTTTCATTTCCAACTCTTCTTTTTTTTTTTTTTTTTCTCTCTTTTTTTTTTTTAGGAAGAGGTGGGGTCTATACTTTGAAAAATAGGTAAACATTTTTCTATAAAAGGCAAAACAACGGTAAGCAAAAACCACAAAGCATCCAAAAGAAAACAAAACGTTCAAGCAAAGAAAACACAACGCATCGAACACTATGCCTGCTCCATCATTTGTCTTCTTCGTCGAGGGTGCCTCCCTCGGAAGAAGAAACTGGTTGGCCTACAGCCTGATCAACGACCGTCCAGAGGAGCTACCGAACGAGCTCGGCAGGATGCCTCGTCTGGTCTTTGTCGACGAACTCTACTCCTTCAGGTTCTTTGTCACTCCCATGGAAGAGACGTTCTTCCTAGAGGACCAAAGCACTCTGAGAACCTCCTTCTACGGTTCGACCAATTCCGTCATGTTTTTCATTTCTGAAAGACTTCAGGAATTCAACCTAGAGCCCACTCGCCAATTCCTGGACCAAGGCACCTACTACCAGCTCTCGATGACTGCCCAGAGCATGCCCAGAGTAACTCAGTTACCACCAACTTGGCCAAAGCCCGTCAACTGGTGTGGAACTGCAGAGGAATCGCTAGACGTTCCCAGGAGTTCGCGTGTACCTTGAGGGATCTGAAGAACCAGTACAAGCCCAACATGGTTCTACTCACGGAGACCCAGTGGCAGCCTGAAGACAATCACGGTGTCATCCCACTTCGGTTCCCTCCAGCAAACCGGTTCGAGCTTCCTGGCCAGAACAACACGGGTGGTATGTGGTTCTTGTGGAACGATAGCATCAGGGTCAACATTACCAACGACCTTAATAGCTTCAGGGTCAACGTTGTACCAAGAAGATAAATAATTTTAATAATAATATCAGTAATATTAATAATATTTATGTTTCTGCATGTTTATGGCATCAATTACCTCTAATGTGAATGTTCTGTGGCAAGCTGGTGTCCCTCGACTGGATCCATCAAGTACTAACTAAATGATATAAATGCAAAATAATAAACATATGGAGCGAGCTATGCACAACAAATAAGCAAACAATCACCCAAGGACCTACCGCCCGCTCTGCTACCAAAATGAAACGCCCCGACTCGTATTTACCAGCCTCAGTAAACACGTGGCAGAACTGTACAACAGTAAATACAACACGAGACACGGCCCAACGGCCCAAAGATAATGTCAATGAATTTAACAGAGAAACTGGCCCAACGGCCCAATCTAATCAAAATAAACATCAGAAATCTAGCCCTTCGGCCTAACATCAAAACACATCACCCAAACCCGGGAATCCAAATTATAGCACAGCGGAAGCAATTATAATCTCAAGACACCATATGCAAAACCTGATACAATCTAATGGATCCGACTCCTGCCCGAGGGATAACGCCGCAGCCTGTCAGGAATGCATCATATCTGAACCACAAATAACCCAACCTACCACAGGTCAGGGGTGAGTCCGAAGTGCTCACCAACCATGGATAGACAATCAATATGCAACACTATAAAATACTCATGGTCGAAAACAGGCATAACAACCAAAATATATCAATCCAAAAGACTCGACCCAAAATTGGTCCAAGACCAAAAAGATTTAAACAAAAATCCAATTTCCAATTTTATCTTTCCGGGCCCCGTCACGGATAAGCTAGGGTCGTACCAGGTTATCAACCTGTTCCTGGTGCCAGATCAAAAAGAACCCGGGATCAACATCCCAATAACAAATCTCAGGGATCAACATCCCAATCAAACCGGCATCAACATGCCCATCACAAGTAACCCAGATCATGGCCACCACAAAATAGTCTCTAACCATTCGGTCGTACCTCTACTTACCACGTGACAAATATATCATCATCATCCAAAAACCAAATCTCAGGGATCAACATCCCTAACCAAAACACCGGGATAGACATCCCAATCCAAAACTAAGGACCGACATCCTTAACACATTTTATTACTTAATCCATTATTCTTTATACCAAAAATACATAGGGATAAACATCCCAAAACTCAATGCACGGGGATAAACATCCCAAAATCAATCAAGGCACTAGGTTAAACATCCCGAATCAAACCATAGCAAATGCAACACCCAACAGTGCAATAATCATCAAACACAACAACCGAGTAATATAGGCTCATATCAAAGGAAATCCATCCTCACCTTAGTCGATTACTCAACTCTGAAGACAATAACCGGTCCAAAGCCGGTTCCACAGGAACTGCTCGATATCGACTCCTATATAACAAATAACAAATGCACACATAAGATGCACATAATCGGTATTTCATGATGCCATAAATTGTAAATTAAACCCCCCTCGGTTATACATCATCATCTCCATAAAATTATTATACTTGCCAATATATAATTACCAAGTATTATTATTTTTTTTTCAAAAAGGTATTATTATATATATACTTAGTGAAATATTCCCCAAAATATACAATACCATATTTATTTCCAAAATATTTTCATAGTATATATATACCCCTTTTCTAAAATTATTTACTCTTATAATAATTTTTCAAAGGAAATTCATATTATAATTACATTTTCTCAAAATAATGTTAGTGATATCTTTTTATTTTTTTTCCAGTAAAACACATTCATATACTTCATATATATATATATATATATATATATATATATATATATATATTTTCCAAAATACTATAACTCATACTTACCATATTATTATTAAAATAACCATAACATAATTTCCTTAATTTTCCAAAATAATATGTCTAGGTAATTATTTTCTAAAACATAACCATATACTAAGTATACCAAATGAATAATTATATCTGGTCAAATTAATTATTTTGTCTATTTTCCAGAAATTATATGATTTATAAATCATATATATTTTTTTTCCAGAAAATGATAATGTATATATTTTCCAAAATTTCATAGTACGTATATCCTTTTTCAAAATAAATTATCATGGTGTATATATTTTTTTATAAATCATACTATAACTATCTTAGTTTTTCAAAAATAGTTATGTCATATACCATAAATATATATACTCCAAAATATAATCTTTCCAGAAAATATGTTTTAATAACCTTAATATTATTTGTTTCCAGAATTATATATATATATATATATATATATTTTATTAAACCGGGCTAGGCCATGTATAACCCACTGCACAGGTCCAACTAAGGTCAAGCTACAGCCCAGGCAGACCCAAGCAGCAGGCCTAGGTCAGCAGCCCAAGCCCACGGTCAAACCCTAACCCAACCGGTCAGCCCAGATGAATCCGGGTCAAACCAGCCACAAACGGGTCAACCCGCTCGTCATCTCCATCCTCACAGCTCACCTTGGTGAGCCTGATGGCGGCGCGGGAACGGATGCGGACGAGGCGGCAACACGTAGGCAGAGGCGCGATGGGGAAGGAAGGCGACGGGCGGCGTGGCTGTATCTAGTCGGCGCGGTGACGGAGATGGGATGATCAGATCGAGGCGGCGAGCTGCTTCGTCGTCGACGGCTGGTCTCCACGGAACGGCGTCCTGCAGTCGCGACGGGAGGAGGAGAAGAAGATGGCGTCGACGACTGGGTCTGGTGGCGCGGCTCCGGCGGTGGCTCGGGTGGCGGAGGTGGTCTCCGGTGGTTCACGGGTGGTGGTGGATCGGTTTGTTGTTATCTCTTTTTTTTTTCCTTTCTTTCTTTCTTTCTTTTTCTTTCTTTTCTCTCTTTATTTTTCTGGTTTCTCTTCTCTTTTTTTCGTTTCGTTTCCTTTTCTTTTCTTCTGGTTTGGTTTGGTGTTTATGGTTGCAATGGGTTGTTTTGCAAGTGAAAGAAGAGAAGATGATGAAGGTGTTGGTGTACTGGGAAGGCAGAAGAGGTAAGGTGCAAAAGACTGGTAAGGCACGGGCAAGGCGCTGATTACACAGGAAAAAGGTGTAGCACGGGCGACACAGGAAAGAGGCGGCGCAACCCTCAATTATGCATGTAAGTCGTGTACTGTCCGGACCAGAATATAACTGATATACATCCTTAGTTATATTTCTGGTGTGATTTTCTGAGGATTCCAGGACCCGAAAAATACCAACTTTGGTCCGTAAAATCCACGGAAAAATCACGAGAGCGGGAAAAACCTCGGTTTCGAAAAACGATGCCCGATTTATCTTTAATTAATTACTCAAGATTAAATTCAAAGGTAAATCGCTGTATAACGACTTTCACAGTCCCGGTAAAAATGCAAATTTTTACCCGGGCTGTTACAAAGTTTCAGTTGGATTGTTTTTCCATTCAATTTTTTTCTGGATGACAAGTTGTACAATTTATTTCAGTTTCGAATCTATTACCATCAACCTAGCGTGACCTAATAAAAAATAAGAGCTAAAAATTCAGTAATAACATCTTAAAATCTTAGGAACGAATAAATTTCAAGATCAGCTCTAGTCTAATGGAAAAGAAAAACATTTTGATATGGCTGGAATAAAAAATAATATTCTAGAGGCTGATGTTCAACGATGTAAAAGGCAAAGACATAAAGCTAATAAACGGTTACAGGCAATAGGTGGGAATTCTTCCCTTGTCAACTTCCCATCTAACGAAAACATCAAAAGTAGGTTTGTTGCAAAAATATAAGAGGAAGATGGGTGCTTTAACTTACCAAGATATGGAAGAACAGTGATGAATCAAAGGATGGGATTTTGACTTGATTGTTTTTTCTCTAATTCTCTATTGTTGTTTTGTACGAGAAAGATTAAGGATGGATTTTGTGATTATTTAGGGATTTTAATAATAGTATAACATTATAAAAACAAAAAAATTGGGCATTTTTTTATTATTAACTTTATAGAACACATTTGTAAATAAAGTTTTTTAAAATCGTTATAAATTTAAGTGTTATGATATCATTGGTCCACTTTATCTTGGGTTTGGTACCCTAAACATAACATAGCCCTGGATACCATAGCAATCCCCTTTAAAAAATAAATAATATAGAATGGTAATATCCTAAATATCCTCCACACTTATTATTTTCTTTTTATTAGCTGTACATCTTCTTAATAAGCGGCCCAACTCCTTAACTTTGAAGGCCAACCTACTAATTTGCTCAAATTAACCTACTGTATTGACATCTAATAAAAGGTGGACCTACTGTGTGTAATACAGTTTGTTTATCATTCATTGTCTCTTACTCTTTCTTTATTTTAGCTTGCAGTACGAATGTTAGTAATACTATTAATACTTTTTTGTTTCTATATTTTTCTTTACTTTTAATGTAATTCAATTTTGTATTTTAAATATCTCTGTGTGATACAATTTCTTTACCATTCATTGTCTCTTATTCTTTATTTCTTTATTTTATTAAATAGTTTATTTATTTATTTTTTGATTTATATTTTATTTTATATTTTAATATTTTTTTATACATAATAATATTTTTTTATTTATTTTATTTATTTATATGAAAAAATAAAGAAAACTGTATATTTCGGGAAAAAATTATGCACAAATTTTTTTAAAATGTATTTGAGTATATTACATAACAAATGCTTAAAAATAATTGTACTTTTAAAAAAATTAATTAATATATAAATCCATGGAACCCAGGGGAAGTGGGCTAGTTGATAACTAAAGCCTTAACCACAACTTCAGCCCCTTAATGATATTATTAAACTATACATATGCTTATAGTTAAACCATCTTTTAAGCTCGAACTCGAAATTAATATCATCCATATACATAGCCATGAGGACAAGAGCCCAAGCCCAAGTATGTGTGCTTCGTGGATCACGTGGAATCTCAACGAGGAGGGAAAATGAATTAATCAAGCTCCAAGTAAACACATATACTTTTTATCTTTTTGGTCCAAAGAAAAGGACAAATACTTTGATTAGTCTGTCAAGTAGGGTAGCAACGGGTTTCTATATAAGCAGCCTAACATGGAGGCAATTAAGGCAAGCCCAGCTTGAAACACCTTAAGAGATAAATATAGATACCATGACACCCAAACTTCCAGCAACTTTCGGCCTCAAATCACCCTTCAACAACAAATACCTAGCCTATATCCCAGATGATGATGAAGAGAATCAAGGGTTGCTCAAATTCTCCAAGGAGAATGTGAGTATACTGACAATGTTCCAAGTTGAAAATGCAGGAGACGGGCTGGTGCACATAAAATGTGCATACAACAACAAATATTTGAGAAGGTGGTCGCCTAACCAGTACTGGATTGCTGCAGAGGGTGACACACCAGAGGAAGACCAATCCAAATGGACATGCACTTTGTTCAAGCCCGTCTTCGCCAACTACGGCGATGATGCTAAAACCCTTCAACTTTGGCATGTCCAGCTAGGACGTTATGTTTGCTCCAGGGTGGCTGCCCCTGAAGAATACAGATACTGCTTATTCGCGGCAACCGAAGCATCCGACGACCCGAACCTAGATATCTTCGCCGTCACCGATTTGGCTGCCGATGCTCCGGCCCCCGCGGTAACCATACCAACCACTGTTTTTGCTGCTGCTGCTCCGGCGCCCGCGGTATCATCAGGTAGTCCAGTTTCTGAGGTCGTCAAACCTGATGAAGCCATCGCCCCCGTCGGGGACAGAACGAGTGCAGGTGTGGGAAAGGAATACCAAGAACCCAGTAAAAAGCTAACGAAATCCAAGATCGAGGTTGTTGGATTTGATTTTAAGAAAGCCAAAATCCGGAAGAGACCCATAGAAGGGTACTTAGAGGACGGAGTTGCTATAGCCATGAACCCGGCAAAAGAAAACAGAGAAAAACTCATCACCTTCGAATATAGCATTACCGAACTTAGTACCTGGAAAGTAGGCCCCGATTCCGGATCAAAGAGCTCCGCCATAACCACCGTCATTTCTCGGATTCCAATGGTCATCATGAACGATCCTGAGTTGACAGGTGACAAGCTCGATGGAGCGTACGAGTTGGGCGAAACTTTGGAGACAACGTACAAGGTGAAGACTACGTACAACGTCGTCATGCGACCAATGAAAATGTTGTCTGTGGAATTGCATGCAACGGAGGCCACGTTGGATGTTCCATTCTCGTACCGGCAGTGGGATACTTTTTCTGATGAAACAGTGGTGGAGAGGGAAATCAAGTATGACGGAATGTACAAAGGCGTTCATCTCTTTAACTTCACTTATACCAGCGAAGAAAAGCCCAGAAAACCCACTCCCAATTAAATCATGTGCGCCAGTGTGTGTAAATGCATCTCTTTTAAGAGAATGCTATCGTTCAATAAGGCAAGCCACTAGCTGCCAATTGCATATACATGTAACTCTCTGCAACTGATATATATATATATATGCAGAATCAATAATAAACGAATAAGCGTTGTAATGTAACCAAATATGATAATAATCACAATATAATAATGTGTGTTCATGGCCGGGTTATGTTACTACGGTACATTGTCTATGTAGTTGTATTAAATTATGCTAATAAAACCCTATTTTCTTTTAAACGATATATTTACTCATAAGTAAAGCTTTTTTTTTTTTTATAAGATGAAGATTTATTAATAAATTAGAGGTAAAAAGGACCCAGAAGCCATTCAAGAGATGACTTACATCCAACAATACCGTCTACAATCAAAAAAGTAAAAAAGGTAAAATATAAGATATACAATCATATACGTAAATACGATTCCAGCTTGGGCCATTCCAACTCTTAATACAACTAGTCTCCTACCGCGCAGTCACGCTGGGTGTCATATTACTTATTCCTTTATTAAAAAATATAATGTAATAAAAATAAACAGAAAGAATAAGTAAAAAAATATAATGATTTATTAATAAAAAACATGTAATAAAAAATATAATAAAAAATATATTAATGATTATATGTTGTAAATAGATATAATTAATTTATATTATTAATTTGCTTTCATTCCCCAATAAATAATTAAAAAAAGAAGAAGAGAAATAAAAGGATAAGGAACCCATAAGCAATTAGAATGTGTGAGACATTAAATCTTTTCAAAGTTTATGATTGATTCTATATATCTTTTATTCTTTCTTCTTTTAAATTATTTACGATTACAATAAAAAGGAATTATAAACAGTTAAAATTAATGGATGTGGAGATATATCCACATCGATACTAGGTCTGCTCAGGGGCCCTTATGGGCAAAGATTGTGCATAATGTATACAGTAGGGGGTCTGATTCTTCATGGCCAGCTTTTGATGTAGGCAGAGCCTCTTCTATGTGGCGCAATATTGTGGCTTCAGGTGGAATGATGGAGGGAGGCTCGGTGGGGCTAAGGGATAGGATTTGTATGAATATCAACAACGGGAGAAAGTGTAAATTCTGGAAGGATAAATGGGTTGGCAATGTGGGGGAGACCTTGAGGGATTTATATCCAAGATTATTTTCTATTTCATCCAATCCTGACGCGGTTGTGGCTGAGATGGTCTCTTATGATAATGGGAGGTGGATGTGCAGTATGAATTGGAGAAGAATTCCGTACTCTTGAAGAGTGTGAAGATTTGAAAAGAAGGCTGCAGACTTTATCCTTATGTGAAGATGGATCGGACAAATGGAAGTGGCTAGAAGAGAAGAAAGGGGAGTACTCGGTTAAGTCGGGTTACTGGTTTCTAACTAATAACTTGTTCTAAAAAAGTGGAAAACCTTGGATTTGGCTTGGGTGTGCTCCTTTCAAAGTGGAGTGCTTTTGTTGGATGGCATTGCAACAGGGGATCGCGGTGAAAGGGATTTTACTCCGCAATAATATTATATCAGGTGAGAATGCTTTGTGCTCTTTTTGCCAAGATGAGATCGAATCAATTGACCATCTCTTTGTGCAATGCAAATTTTCGTGGCATATTTGGAGTAAGATTTGTGAGTGGTGGGGGGTTAGTTGGGCGTCTCCTCGTAATCTAGAGGATCTTGTCTTTCAATGGATGGGTTTGGTCGAACTTAATAGAGCAAGAGCTCCGTGGATGGTAATATTCTTTGTTGTTGTGTGGAATTTATGGTTAGCAAGGAATAAGAAGGTTTTTGAAGAAAAAGAAGTGGCTTGGAATATGATGTTGGAGACGGTGTTGTTTAGTTCTTTGATTTGGTTCAAAGCATGGCAACCCAATTTTGTGTATGATCTGCCGGCCACCCTAATTCGAGCGAGGAGTATTTTATCTTGGTATGGTCCAGTGTGTAGGCCTATTTTGGTATAAGGAGACATTGGTCTACGTTTGTATTCGTGTGTAGACGAATGTTTGTCTATATTATTGCACTGGAAGGTGTAATTATGGTGTGAAGTCATCTCTCCGATGACTATCTTTCTCTGTATTCTCACTATGAATAAAAGGTCGTTTTCATAAAAAAAAAAAAACAGTTGAAATTAATAGGACAAATTTATTGAGAAAAATAGGTCACGAATCAATAAAATTTGTCAATTGAACATGCAATAGTGACAGACATATTAGTCCCAACAACATACTGGATTTAGAAAAAGATTATGATATTTTATAAGGAAACCATGATAAATTACAAATATATTTTTTTAGAGAATACATACATTTTTTGTTTCTCATTCTGTATCCCCAGCTTTGCCCCCGATTAATCTGGATTCAATGCAGTTCTGTATGGTGAGTGAGTCTCCAATCCATTCATCAAAAAACTAAACGAAGACATAGAGTTCAATGTATAGTCCAAAACCATCCTAGGCATCCACCATATTATTATTATTCTTCACATGGACTCACTAAGGAATGGCCGTTCCCTATAGAAAAATTTTTTACACCCTTCCAGTAATCTAATGTTGCATGCATTAAAAAAAAAATGAGAAGTTTACATCTATATTGTTATAAAATGTGGTGTTTTTTTTGGATGTCATTAACCACATAACACACCTACCTTGCCCATCTTCTCCTTGTGCTGCACTTTATATTGTGTAACTAATTGAGACAGAGTACAATGAAATAAAAACCGAGCTCTCTTTGCTCTTCCTCTACTTCCCTTCATCTTCTTCATCTTCATCATAACCTGAAAAGCATCAATGTTAATCTTAAAATTCTTAACACGTTATCAGCACGATTGTTCTACCCAGAACAAGGAAGAAAACGCTGCAGAAAAGGATGAAAAAAAAGGAAAAACATACTGAAAAATGAAGGAAGAACAGAGGCGGCGACACTGTGCACGCCGAAGCTTATCACGCCGCCTCATGCTCCACAGCCGCCACCATCACCATGCCCGAGCCGTCGCCACTTGACGCGACCTTCCCCAGTCGCTACCACCGCCGGTCACGCCAGGAAGAGGCAAAAACCCGACGGCCACGCTCGGCAACCCGACATGACCCGTCGGGTCTGTCTCCACCTATTCTCCTCCTCGCCGCCACCAGCGACGCCGAATTGCCATGCTGCCGCCCTTCATGCATCACCATGTCGCCACCCGCCTTTGCAGCTGCTCGTCACGCCGCTGTAGAAACCGCCGAGAAGGAGCCACCGGATGACCCGATTGCACGAGCCACCTGCAGCCGCGCCTTCCGCCGTCTGCAGCCAGCGCCACCACCTTTTTCCCCCCCAAGAAGTGATGCCGCTCCCTTTCCCGTGTCGCGCCGCCGCTACAGCTCACGGCGACGTGAACCTTTGAGGTGGGTCGACCCGTTTTATGAAGAAGATGACCCGTTTGATTCCGGGTCACAAGTTCGGGTCTTGGGCTCGTGAAATGGGCTATGGGCTGGGGTGCTGGGCCGACCAGTTCGGGCCTCTGCACAGGCCTGCACCTGACCTAGGCTTCTGGCCGGCCTGGGCTGTGGACTCTGGTGCTAGGCTGGTACTGTACACGGCCCAGTGTTATTAAAAAAAAATAGAAAAAAAGGGAGAAAACAGAAAACAAAAAAAAAATTAAAAAAAGGGAGGAGAGGAAAAGAAAAGGAGAGAAAGAAAAAAAAAAGAGAGAAAAAAGTATACACCGGAATAATAACCGGGTATAAGTATGATATATATTATATATTATTGCTGAAAGATTTATCGAGTAAGCATACCCTCTATTATTATGCTTTACTTAGTATTCAATATTGGCCGGCTAAGCCGCCTTATCTCTTTGTTGGCTGGCAAAGCCGCCTTGTTTTATTTGTTGGCTGGCTAAGCCGCCTTTTTATATGTTTTGGGCTCATTCCAGGCCCATCGCATTTAATTTTTGGTCATTTATTGGGGCTATGAAAAGACCCATTATATTTATTTTCTTGCTTTAATTTACGTTTTGATTGGGCTCGTACAAGGCCCATTGCATTTAATTTTCGTTTATTTAATTTTAATTGGGCTAGTTAATAAAAGGTCCATGCTTATTTATTTTATCTTTTTTTAATTTAATTTTGGAATTATGTTACAAATATTGGAGGCCCTTAAAATTTCTGGAAGAAATTTGTTATGGGCATTGAATGCATTTAAATGCAAAAGCGTCTGGAAGACGCAATAAAAGAGAAAATAAAGCAAAGACTGGATGTCTTACTGCCAAAAGATCCCTTAGATCTTTGAGGAAAATTGAAGAAAGATATGACCACCAGAAGATGGATATTATACGACCACAAGAAGATGAATATTCTCCTGAGATTATATTACAAGTGTATGCATCGGAAGGAAATGTGATTGTACATGATAATTGTGGTCATGATTATGCATTTTCAATTGGTCACAAACAGGCCTTATAACAAGGCATCTAGTAAATGGTTATCAAGTGTCCCTGAAGGGCAAATGTAATATTGATGAAACCATATTTAGTCAAGATGATGACCATGACGTTAAGATATTTTTCTTGCTTACCCTGAAGGTGAAAGTTAATATATAATGATTGATTTTATTTTTATGATCAACTTTATTATTTTTGTTATATTTATACATTATGTTTATCTTTATTACTATTTAATTCTTTTAATGTGAACATGAAATTGTTGTTTCTCGAATAATGACCTAGGCATTTGTCCAGAAGATAATGCAAGTTGACATCCAAGGGGGAGAGTTATATGTGTGGATGTCAACTATGTGATAGTACAATCTCAAAATGAGAAAAAGGTTAATACGCTCCAGAAGAGCATAAATTTGATTATGCCCCCGAAGAATGCAATCTTTACTATGATCTAGAAGATGCTCTGGAAGAGTTAATACTCTTGAAGAGTACAAAAACCCCAATTTACAGTAATAAAAAGAAATTATTATGGATCCCGTCAAATTGACTCTGCTCTATTCCCTGAAGCGAATAAGACAGTATAATTAATTGTGCATGTGACTGTGAGTGAGGTTATAATGGCAAAGTTAAAAGAAAACATGCATATTATTGCAAAATGGATCCATTACTTGAGAACATCCACATAGAGGAATTGTTCCCATACAAAAGTTGAAATAATTATTTATCTGTTGGGTACAACATTAACTCTAAAACTCTGAGCCTCGTTGTTGATGTTGACCCTAACACTGTCATTCCAGGAGAACCACATACCACCAATATTGTTTTCTCCAAGTATCTCAAACCGATTCATTGCAGGAAAACAGAGTGGGATTACACCATGATTTTCTCGTGCTTGCCACAAAGTCTCAGTAATCAGTACCATGTTGGGCTTGTACTGATTCTTCAGATCCCTTAAGGTACGCACAAATTCTTGGGACCTTCTTGCTACACCCCTGCAATTCCATAGTAAAAGTCGTACCTTAGGCCATGTAGGTGGTAACCCAGTCACCCTTGGGACGCTCCGAGCCATCATGGAAACCTGATAATAACTGCTTTGATTTAAAATTTGACATGAAGGCTCTAGCTGAAATTCCTGCAGCCTATCAGATATGAAAAACATAATAGAGTTAGCCGAGACATAAAAGGAAGCTCTTAGATTGCTTTGGTCCTCTAGGAAGAATGTTTCTTCCATAGGAGTTACAAAGAACCTAGACGAATAAAGCTCATCAACAAACACTAAATGAGGAATTCTCGCCAGATCATTCGGTAATTCCTCTTGCTGCTCATTCACCATGCTATAAGCTAACCTATTCCTTCTTCCTAGAGAGGCACCCTCAACAAAGAAGATAGTTGCTGGGGAAGGCATTCTTTTATCTTTATGTGGTTTTTCTGAATCTATATGTTTCACCACATAATACTGTCCTCTTTTATAGCCTGAGCTTAGATAGCCGGGTGTCAGTTTTTCAAATGTGGACCCCCCCTTTTCTGTCTCCGAAAAGATCCTGAAGATTTTTCGATTTCACAAAACTCCAAAGCTGTTTTTTTTTTGAAAAGTTTGCCTCCACATTTAATTATTGCTCAATAATTCTGATTTTTTCCGACATGAGTGGGAGATATAAGCCTAAAATTGGCACATATATTGCAGCCTGAAGCTAGCAATCTAAGTTATTAAACTTACCATATCCAGCCAGAAGCTGGTATATATACAGCAGCCTGAAGCTGGCAAATAATCTTCCTAAGTTATCATATCCAGCCTGAAGCTGGCATATATATAGCAGCCTGAAGCTGGCACCAACTTGAAGTTGGTTCATGGATTTATTGTTTGGCATGACCGGTTGGGCCATCCCGGATCAATAATGATGCACGAAATTTACTTGGTCATTCATTCAAAACCAGAAGTTTTACAATCAATGAATTTCTACGTGTTTGTGTGCTACGAAATTAATTATACGGCCTCCCTAAGATGTGATTGGCCTGGAATCACCAGCGAGTTTGGAAATAATTCAGGGACATGTACGCGGACTAATAACTCCGCCATGTTGACCATATAGGTAATTTTTACGATGCATCGACTAGATGGTCTATTGTGTGACGCAAGTTGGCATTGTGCGCACTGATTTTAATGATTAAGCCACTTGCGGGTACATATCCCTACTTATGTTATTAGACTATATGTCTAGATAATGCTGGTATATTTCTTCAATGGATAATGTATATCATTGGAAATAAACCCAAACAGATCTGGGGGAACATTGACAATTGATTGCAGGACCATTGATGAAATATAACTATTTGAGAAAATGGTATTTTACGCAGCAGCACTTGTGTGCATCAAGCCAACAAGTTAACATAAGGTCTCCCCATTTAATTGGTTCATGGTCACGAACCTAGTAACTCCCATCTTCGGACCGTTGGTTGTACAGCATATTATGCTCCACCACAACATAGTAAATTTGGTCCTTAAAGAAGATTGGGAATAGATGTTGGGTATGAATCTCCATCAATTACAACATTATTGAAACTATTGACTAAAAAGAATGGAAATTTATTTATAGCAAGATTTGCTTATTGTTAATTCGATATGTGTGTACCCAACATCAGGGGGAGAAAATAAGCAGTTGGATCAAGGTATTATTGAAATGCATTATCAATGTACGATTGATGATCCTCAAATAAATTAGTATGAACCTGAAGTTCAAAAGATGATTCATTTGCAGGAAAATTGATATGCAATTGTCAGACACATAAAGTGACCAAATATTATATTCCAGCTGCAAATGCTCCTGTCCAAATTAATGTTCTAGAAAAACAAGTATAGCATGCAAATGAATCTAAAGTACGCAAGAAGCATAGAATATACTCGGTTCCAAAAAAAGAAAAATTCTCGATAGAGAAAAAAGAGCAAAGAGATAAGATGGCCCCAGAGAGAAAATAAGGCCTCCAGTAGAGGTTCATATTAAATGTCCTCCAGAAGAGGTTTTTTTTTTGACACAATTGATAAAGTTCCAGAAGTAACTCAGGTACCTGAAATAAATAAGTATAATGAGATTTCAATTACAGTGTCAGAAATAAGATGGAACCGACATGAAATAACCGTCGACAGAATTCTTGTTTTATTTATAATATAGCGCTAAATAAAAATGAGGATCATGAACCTACATTGATGAATGTAGGCGCAGAGTGATTGGCCAAAATAGAGAAATGTAATTAAGGCTGTGTTAGACTCGCTTGTGAAGCGAGATATTTTTCGGACCTGTAGTCCGTACACGAGATGGTGTGGAACCAGTCGAGAGAAAATGGGTATTTGTGCGAAAAGAAAAGTGTAATAGAGAGATACAAAACACGGCTCATCGCACAAGGTTTTACCCAAACGACTTGGTATCAATTGTGAGGAGATATACTCCCACGTGGTGGATGCAATTATTTTTGATAAGTCTGGCATAATATGAAAAGAATTAGAAATGCATCAAAATAGATGCTATTACAGCCTATTTCTATGGATCCATAAGTATGATATATACATGAGAATCCTTGAAGGATTCAAGTTACTTGAAGCAACTAATTCCCGGGAATACATAAATTTAAGTTAAATTGAATTTTACATGGTTTAAACCAATTTGAGTATGAATAGTATAAAGTACATGCATGAATTTATTTTTGCTTATGTTGATAATTCATATGTGTTTCTGTAATTTAAATATTATTGGAACTCCTGGAGAAGCTTCCAAATGCTGTGCTATGTTTTAAGATGAAAAATCTCATAAAGAATTAGATTGGTCCTGAAGTACCCTATCTAAGTGAAATCTATATTGCTAGGAACATAAAGCCTGAAGCTTTTGACTTAAGCCTATTGGCAAGATAACTTTGTTCTTATCTTCGGGGTATAACCGATGCGGTATTATGTTAACCCTGTAAACCCGAAGAGAATATAGTTGGCCTTTGCAGATGCAGGTCCTTTATTTGATCCACAAAAGCACAGACGGACATTTGCTATAAGTTTACACATGAAATTACTATATCATCGGGACCACAAAAGCAAGATAGCAAGGAAGGCGTTCCAACAACAAATTATGAAGACGATGTTCTCCACATTGCCTAATTAAAGGACAGATGTATCACAATCGGACAAGGCCTACGTCACCAAATGTCACCAGAAGTTGACAAAGATAATTGACATATGACGACATCAAGATATCAAGAGAGGCCTAAATGAGGGGGAGTAGAATACGCACTGCACTCTTTTTTCCTTCACGAAGTTTTTATCCCACTGGGTTTTTCTTGGTAAGGTTTTTAATGAAGCAATTTCAAAAAGACGTATTCTACCCAACACACAATGACATCCAAGGGGGAGTGTTATAAAACGTGGTATTTTTTTGTGGATGTCATTAACCACATAACACACCTACCTTGCCCATCTTCCCCTTGTGCTGCTCTTTATATTGTGTAACTAATTGAGACAGAGTACAATGAAATAAAAACCGAGCTCTCTTTGCTCTTCCTCTACTTCCCTTCATCTTCTTCATCTTCATCATAACCTGAAAAGCATCAATGTTAATCTCAAAATTCTTAACATATATATATGTTATAGAGGATACTCTGCGGGTGAAAAAACTAATGCCATGCACCAATGAGGCTGTTACAAAGAATAGTCCACAGTGAAGAAAACAACTTCTTAAGAAGTACACAAAAATGTGCCTAAAATAAAATAAACTATGTAAAGCTTTCATATTTTAAGACCATACAGATACAATGGAAGTAGAGGAAGTATAAAAACTCTAAAAACTCACCAGGATATAATAGTCTCCTGGCTGACCTTTGTGATGGACCAAGGGAAGCCCGTAAATAGCCATTGAGAGTGCTTTATGACGGATTTGCATGCCAAAAGATTAGTAAAGTCACACAATTCGTAATTCAATTGTAAGTAGAAATTGAAGCTCACATATACACTTTCCACTCATAAGGAGGGCCATAACTACATCCTTTACTCTTTCGGTGCTGAAACGTCAAAGCAACCTACAGAAGGATTTGAAGATTCCATTAGCCTTTCAATCAACTTTCTGAGATAAGTATAAACAAATAAGAAAATGCACTCCAAGCCTCAAAAGCATCAGCTCCTGAGCACCCCATACCACCAGTCATCCTTCTACCAACATAGACTTGCCCAAAGCCCCCTTTTCCCAGTTTTCTATCAACCTGTAGGGGAATTACCAAGTTGTATCTTGTAAAGAGGAAGAATAGAAATGCATAATATGGTCAACACAAAAAAAAAATGAAGGAAAGCATAAAATAGGAGACAAATTGCACAAATTGCATTGAAATTTTTGCCAGTAGAATCTTGTTGGAATTGAGTTAAGACAATTTTTGCGATTCTTTAAAATAATTTGGAGATGTATAGCACATTTTTATAAGAGGTATCACTTAGGTCATTAACAATCAATTTAATGCATTTAGTTGGTTGTGAATATAGTGCTAATTGGTTTTTGAATTGTGGCGGCCGTTTACAGAAAGTTAGCTTCCAATTAGGTCATTAACAATGAATTCAGTGCATTTAATTCGTTGTGATTATAGTCTAAATGGTTTTTGAATTGTGGGCTTTACAAAAAGTTACAGTTACTTATAAACTGAATATTAATGGATATATTGGCCTTAAATTCCTCAAAAATACTTTCTCATTATTATTGTATTTATTTATTTTTTCTTTAGTTTTCACATGCACCTTATGACTCCTAAATTTTACCTGGGATCTTTCCCTATACAATAATGCTATTTGCCACTAGCATCCTATGTGTATAAGTAAAAAAAGAAATAAAATTTTAATTGTGCTAAGTAGATATTTATCTCATTAATTATTTTTTCAAACATAAAAAAAGCAAAACCTAAAATAGTTATTACTTTCTTTGCCGTCATCAATCAAACGCCGCAACAGACAAAACAAATACGAGTCTGGTTCCTCCTTATTCCCTCTTGCTATAGCTATGTTCATGACCCTAACTCCCAATGCAAAAAAAATTACCCATCAATAATTCTCACGGGCACACCCACCTTGCAATTCGAATGAAACCTATCAATATTTCTTACCCTTCTTTTTTCTTATCAAAATTTGTTTTCTTTTGTTCTTCTTCAATCGCTTCGTCATGGATCTTCTACCAAGAAACTCTGCTTTGTTATGGATCTTCAATTTGTTATTAATATTTTATTTAAAAAATCTTTTGAAAAGGCAATACCGAATATCTCTCTTGTTATTTTCTTTCGCTTTATTCTTGTGATAAAGCCGACGGATTACGTCTCCAACCTCTGAGATTTCTTTTTGAACTTTAAAATTTGAAAATTAAAGCTTCTTGAAATCAGGAAATAAGCAAAACCTCTCCAGGCTTTTCGTTGCGAATTAGGATTTTGCACAAGCCTCAGCCATCATAATTCTGCTCTTTCTCCTATAGTCTTCCTTTCAGCTATTTTTGATCCCCTGTAATGTGTCTGCTGCAATTTTCTGCAGCTATGTGCCTGCTGCTTTTTTCTGCAGCTACGTGTTTGCTGCAATTTTGTGCAGCTATTTTGTATATATTGTTTCATCAATAAAGTTTCGTTAGCAAAAAAAAAGAAAACAAGCCTCGTCCATGGGAAGAGACAATTAGGAGGATCTAGTTTGGTTTGGATATCTATTGGTTTGGATCTAGTTTAGGAGGCTTTTCCTTGTTTTGCCGCGGTTGATAGTGGGGAAGAAAGGAATAGATTTTAGGTTTTGCATTTTTTGTGTTTAGAAAAATAATTAATGAGATAAATATCTATTGATTACATGATTAAAGTATTATTTTCTTCTTTTTACTTATACACATACTATGCCACCTCACCCCTGAAAATTTCAAGGGTGATGTATGCAGTGGCAAATAGCATTACTGTTCCCCATATACTTTCCTAAGAAAAGGAAAAATATCTAATGCATTAATGAGGAGGAGGGGAAGAAGTTTTGGTACCAAAACATTCATACTTGAAACGGATACATTAAAAGACTTTAATGCATTATTATCATTTATTCCCTTTGAAATGCATTGATTCTTTCCAAAACAATCATAACTTTCTAAATATAAAAATAATATAAATCAATATTATATATAATAGATGAGAGAATTGGAAACTGTTGTTTATAAATTATAGTGCCATCACAAAATTATTTTTTATTTTGTTAGTTTTTAATGCCACGTGTCATCTCCACACGATACCACTTGTCACCTTCTCATGATCCTAGGTGTCGAAATAATAGAGCTCCTGAGTGAGGGCTCTGCTATTATATAGTATAATAGATCCGGACATATGATTAGAGCAGTTAGTTCATACGAAAACTTGGTTGAGTTGACGTGAGCCAAAATAGGGACCTCAGAAAGTAATCTCCATCATCATCTTGTCCCAATCCACATCCTTAGCTTCAATCACCCGCTTGTTCCTGGTCAACCAAATATTCCAGATAATGTTAAAGAAGATGGCCATCCAAGCCCTTACTCTTCAAGATCCAGCTGAACCCCACCATTGCACATACCACTGCACATATAAATCTTTCAGGTTCTGGGCGAACGCCAAGATACTCCCCATCAATCACAAAATTTTTTCCACACCACAGAAAACGACAATGCACAAATAGGTGATCCCTTGATTCAATCTCCTCATCACAAAATAGACACAAAGCACCTTCGTCGGATATTATATTGTTTCGTAAAGCAAAATTGATCACACCGCAATACCTTGGTTTAAGACCATCCAAAAAAAGCACTCAACCTTAAATGGAACACACCCTAATCAGACCCATGGCCTATTACTATTCGAATTCGGGCATTTAGCAACATAATCATATTCTGATTTGACAATATACATACCTTTCGATCCATCAATCTATCTCCACGAGTCAGACTCATCCAATTTAAGAACCATATTTTCTACTCTCCCTTTGAGATGATCTACCTCCTCAACTTCCCAAGAATACAAAGTTCTCCTCCATATAAATTTCCAGAGCCATCTCCCATTGTCTAAATATAACACATCAGCTATATAAGCACGTTGGTTCATAGCTATTGTAAATAAACGAGGATATAATTCCATTAACACCCCATCCAACAACCACCTGGCAAACCAAAATTTGCAAGACCTCCCATCCCTAATATCCACAACAATTCTTTGACGCAAACTCACATCACCACCCTAAGTCCCATACCCAGATTTTACTATATTTCTCCACACATTAGATATTACACTATCCAAAAACACAGGCCACGAGGAATCAATTTCCCTCACATATTTTTTATTCACAATCTTTGACTATACAGGACTACCATGAGATGGATTCTCAATTTAATTTATCTCCAGAGCCACTTAAACAGAAGGCTTTGGTTTTTAACAAGGATATTTTCGATGCCGATCACCACACTCCTTTGGCAATTTTATTCCAAGCCACCAAATACATCTTCCTTTTCTCACCGTTTCCACCACACAAGAAAATCCTTTGCAATCTAACAATTTTCCTCACCACACCAATGGGGATCTTTTACAATGAGAGAAAAAGATGGGTAAATTACTAAGAACAACCCGAATTAGTGTGACCCTCCCATAGAGGCCCCTATGTGCAACAAACTCCTTTGGCGGACAACCATTCAATAAAACAGTCAACTTAAGAGAGCTAACGCAACCCCAAATCAATCCCATCTATTTTTCTCCAAAACCCATAGTTGTCATCATTTCCATTAGAAAATCCCATAAGCTTTTCTAAAATCATTCTTCCACATCATGCCTTTTCTTTATTTTTCCTGAGTTGATGAACAACTTCCGAAGCCGACATAACACAATCTAAATTATGTCTCCCCTCTTTGAATGCGAATTGATTGTTGCTACACAGTCGGCAAAATATCCTTCATTCTCCAAGCAAGAACCTTGGCCACAATTTTGTAAATACCATGAATCAAACAAGTCGGCCTATAGTCTTCAAAACCTAGAGCTTCAAGTTTCTTGTTTATTAGATAAATGAAACTACGGTTCACCCCCACTAGGTAGTCTTCCATGCCAATAGAAGTCATTAATTAGGTCCATTAAGTCATCCTTTGAGCACGAGGAGGTTGAGAAGGTGAGGGGCTGAATGATCATCTATGAGGACCTTGAATAGACAGATCCTACCAACCCAAACCAATAAAGAAATAGGTCTTTAAGTCACGATGGCATATGCAATAGCTAACCCCCCACCATACACACTTTCGCTCACTACCTTGTTATGCTAAATAGTACTCCCCATAGCATTTATCAAATAAATCAAGAGCTAATATAGCACAATTTCAAATTCATCCAAATTACATACCTAGTTTAAACTTGAAGATGGGTAAAATTACATACTCCACGTGTTACCAACAAAACGAATACATGTGAGTTTGGAGGACCCAGGGTGTCTATACACCTAGGAGCATTCTGATTTAAGTCAATAAGTGTATGAAATGATGCGTGTTGATAACATATGAAATTTCACCTTCAGCCCACCAACAAGGTCAGGCCCAAGTCCAAGGTAAAACCTTAGGTCCAAGTCCAGCTGAGAAGACCAAGAGTCTAATTTTTCCTATAAATAGACTCCTTATGCCAAGTAGAGAGGTACGTTGTCATTTCTCTAAATTCTCTCTCTCTTGCCTCTCTTCTCCACAGAGAAAATCCTCCATCTGACTTAGGCATCGGAGTGCAATTCGGGGTCACAAACCCTGGATCTCGCTAGGTCCTACTCTTTGTTACTCTTTGCAGGTCCTACAGACAACCTACCTAGGTCTTTCACTCTGTAGGTCCTACTCTATTGGTCCTTGAAGGTCCTACAAGCACAAGGACCTTCCAAAAGGCATCATCCATAAAAGGTAAATCCGGTAATTTTACACGTGTAGAATAGACTCAACAAAGTGATGCCAAGAGTCGTTACTTGTAACTCAAAGAGTTGTGGACTCTTATATAATTGAGGTTAGACTATTAGGGTGGACTCGTCAAGATATCAATTCTCATTTGAATTGATGTATCATGGATCGAGTCAAGGGCTTATCCACAGTGGGTTGTTTCCAAGATTTCCAAGATCTAGGCCCAAAAGACAAGAATTGGCCCAATTAAGTTATAAGAAACTCGGTATCATCACTAGCCCCTAAACTAGGGTAGGGGAAGGTTCAGGCGTTCCCAATCCAGTTTCAGAACCTTAACGAGTCATTTTTCTGGCAATGCTTTGGGTAAGAGTTTTCGGATTCATCCCAATTAGACTTACTATAGCCCAACGCTCTACACTGCTTGCAGGTGTAGACGACACTACAGCGAGAGGAGTGTCGCATGGGTTCCTCGTCGGGAAAAGATGCCTCGGAGAGACATTTTGTTAAGTGACACTTTGTTGCATGGTGGAGGTAATGATTTTATGCGCAATGATGATAAGGGTAAAATTTCTACTCACTTTGAATATCCTGAGTGTTCAAGCGAGAAACTCCTTGGTTACATAATTTGCCAACTAACGTGGCCAATGGAAAGCTAGTATTAAGTGCATATGCACATGAGGAAATCGCTAGGTTTAACCCTTTCGGCTTCTCCACTGGTCTCTCTAAATAGCTCTCGCGTGTTAGCAAGTAAGTCACAAAAATAATGTCTTCTGACGAGAACGAAGAATCGTTTGATGGAGAGGAGAGCCCTTTTTCAAGGGAAGGTCCCCAGTTAGAGAGAGAGTAGAGTGAAGATTCTCTGTTAGACAATAGCCATAAGCAAAAATTGGAGGAGGATGTTTGTGAAGAGGTGTCTTCCGAGGAGAAGTGCCAAAAGCAATCCTCAAGCAACCAAAGCGTCGATCAAGAAGAAGAACATGGTGCATCAGATAATGTAATGAGGGGCAAGGGAGCTGATCATGCAAGTGATGAGGGTCAGCCCCTACTTCTTCATCCAAATTTCCATCCAAATGTTCCTTTCTTACTACAACTATTGGTGGGTGGGGTAAAGAAGGACGAATGCCTGATGCGAGTAAACCAAGCTATTTTTGTAGTTGCTCTTCTCCTACAGTGGCTAATGAGGGACCAAGAGCAGAAGCAAGAGTGTCTAGCTCCAATGACGCAACATTTTTTTTTCATGTGATTCCCCTCCTATCTCTCAGAGAAGTACTGACTAGACCTAGCAAAACGTGTATCGACATGACAATCCGGCACGAACTTGACACGAAATTAACAGGTATAGGTCAGAGATTTTCAACCCGTTTAGTTAAATTGGTTGATCCGACATGATACGAAAGTTAAAAGGTCAGGTCGTGGGTTGACCCGCAAACCCGATGGTACGCGTTTATGACACTATTATATTTAGGATACAGATATTTTGCTAATTTAATATTTAAGGCCAAAGTTACTAAATTATCATAAATATTATCATAAATATTTTAAAGTATTATTACATTATGATTCTACAATTTATAATTTTATTTCATATATGAGAAAATCTAATTAAATGCCTATTTTCTTAAAAAACAAAACGACTTGTGCAAAATAGAAAATTTTCAAATTGATTTTTAGGCTTGTTAGATTTAATAGATAACCCGCGGGTCAACCTGAGCTCGACACGATAATAACTGGGTTGGACACGACATGACACGATTATTAAATGGATTTGGTCGGGTCGGTTTAAAGAATTGGATCCTGTTTACCTACTCAACCCAACAGAACCCTATACGACAACACGAATTGTCAGTTCTAGTGCTGGCGCCCCAATCGTTGTGGACGATGACAACCCTATTGAAGCACTGACCAGGTGTTTGACCGTGTACATCAGTTGGAGAGGAGACTTGCCACCTTGGAGGATGCAGTTCGTCGTTGGCAGACTTGAGGTGGTGTTCTTCAGAGGACTTATGGAATAGTGTGCAAGAGTAATAAGAGGTGAGGGCCAGTGAGTCTGCTTCTTCCTTTGCACTTCTTGAGAAGATACTGAAGGAAATTTTTCTGAAGTGGTCAACCAGTGACGGCGGGTCTGGAAAGGGAATGTTGTATGTCGTTTCCAGTCTCGCTTGATCTTTTTGTAACAACTTGTAATAGTTTTTAGAGAATATATAAAATTTTATCCCTTTTGCTCCATCTGTGTCTGTTGTTTGCCCCGTAAGTACGCGAGTCTCCTTTTGCAATTGTGTACGATTATTGTTGTGTGTGAGTGACTTGTCATTGAGAAACTGCCTCTGCCTCTTGTTGGAACGACCTTCGAAAATTTGACGGTGATTTTTATATTCAAACTGGCGTTGAGCAAGTTTTGGGATATCTACTTAGAACTTGAAGCGTTTCCGTTTGTATCGTAGTGATGTTGAACTTAAGCCAATCTCTTGTGGGTACGCCTTGCCTTTTAAAAAGTTTGGGAAAAATTGCGAAAGATTTTGCCAACCTGATGTGATCAAGTTTGTTGAACAAATCATGTTGAATTGGGAGTGTCTTTGAATGTTTATGGAGATTGAGAGAAGATCAAAATATTTTTTTTTTAATTTTGAGTTTCAAAAAGATAATGAGCTCTTTCAATTCTTTATATGGACTTCTTCCGCTCAATACTTGCTCAATGATAACTGGATTCGACTTTATGGAATTTGAGAAAGGCTAAGGGAACCATTGCGTGAAAAATCACCATCGTGTATGATCACTCGAACAATAGCTTATATGCATTTTGTCCGCCAGTTGGACTAGGTCTTCTGTGTAGGCTAGCATTGAGACTCGGTTCATTTCTTGCGGGGGGGGAGGGGGGTTAAGGGAAGGAGTTGGTTGGGTGGGACGGGGGGTAGGCCTTTGCGAGGCCGAGGCCATGTTGTGCATATGGTGGACCCATTCTTGAATCCCCATTTTTCTACTCTATTCCCAATTCCTTTATCTCATGGAGGTAGCCCCCTGTGATTCATCTTAATGAACTGAGCCTTCTATTCCTTTCTCTCTTGTTCATAAGAGACCACCTCAAGCTGGCGACACCTTTTTAGGTAAGTCATCTTCGCTCTCTGTTCTTTTTTTTTTTTATGCTAACGAGGTAAAAACACTGTCTATAGGCTAGCATTGACACAGTGTCATCCTTGTAAATAGACAGTGTTTTTACTTTTATCTTTGTGTTCCATGCACCCAGACTGCTGTCTGCGTGCACACCTGTAACATTTAGTTTCCCCTTATTCAATAAAACAAAGAAAATCGTTAGTATTAAAAAAAAAAGAACTGAGAGCGAAGATGACTCGCCTAAAGAGGTGTCGCTAGCTTGAGGTGGTCTCTTATGAACAAAAGAGAAAGAAATGGAAGGCTCAGTACAGTAAGGTGAATCACAGGGGGGGCTACCTCCATAAGATAAAGGAATTGGTTGGGAGTACTCCAAGAAATTGCACCGACATTGGTCACTGAAGGAGCTTTCTTCCTCGGCAACAGATCTCCTGCTGCATTTAAATGTTTGCAAATCTTCCGATGATGTTCTTCATGACGTTTGTGCAAAGATGAATTTCAAATTTTGTTGGCTTATTAAGTTTAATGCAAAATTTTTGTACTTATCAACTTCTAATTCCTAAACATGCATTCATCTAAATCTAAATTATATACAAAAGCACGACCTCCTAAACTTTAACACTAAAATATCCTTATTTAATATTATATCAATAATAATAAATAATGAATGATATTTCATACACTAATGAATGAGATGCAGTCTATTATAATAATTCTCTTCTAATACAAAAGTTAATAAATTAATAGAATTATATTTTTTAAAATACATAATTTAATATTATAAACTATATAATTTAGGATGTCAAGAATATAAAAAATATTGTTTACTTAGCATAAATTACAAGTCTAATATAACAACTCTCTTATAGTATAAAATAAAAAAAATTAATAGAATTAACCTCTTTGTTAAATATATAATTTAATATTATAAATTATATAATTTAGAATATCATAAACATAAAAAAATATCGTTAAAAAAAATTAATTTAAGGATTGCTATACAAAAATTTTATGAAATATTCATATCCTTCTAGATTATACGAAGAATAATTAGCGAATAACAACAACCGAAAAACAATTACTGCAAAAACATAACTATGAAAAGGAAATTGGAAACTTAGCAAAAATTACAAGTCTGCAATAACAACTATTCTATAGTATAAAAGTCAGAAAATTAATAGAATCACTTTCTTTATTAAATTTATAATTTAATATTGTAAATTATATAATTTTTAATATCATGAACATCCATAAATATCGTTATATGATAATGATTAATATAAACCCATAAAAATTACTATAGTGGCCCATTTTATTAAATATATAATTTAAAATATTATGAATTCAATTTAAGGATCGCTATACAAAAAGTTATTATGAAGAATTCTTATCCCTTAAGATTATACAGAGTGTAACTAGCGAATACTAGTAGTCAAGAATAATCGTGAGAACTCATAAGGGTTGTGCTCAAAATTTAATGAAACTATCTAATAAATTCAAATCAATATATAAATGATGAAAAAAATCAAATAAATTGAATAGAATAATTACTTTCATATTGACTTAAAAATTTTAAAAACATATTACGGTATTTTATATCTCAAAATAAATCAAATATATATGTAAAAAATAGAAATAATTGAGAACTAATACATAATTTTAAAAATATATCATGATGCATAAATAATTAATATAAAAACCATGGAGTGGAGGTAAAGACAATGAATGAAAGGTTCAAATATAAGTGCGTCAAAGAATAATATTTTACAAAATAATTATAAAAACTTAAAAATAAACATAAAAAATAAGATATAAGAAAACAAAAATATTTATTATCATTTAATAGTATTTTAATATTACAAAAATTTTATATTATGTTAATTATTATAGAAAAATAAAAATTATATGCAAATTAAAAAAATTAGAGAAGAAATAAAAAGTCAATATAAATTCTGATAGCATCATGTCTTGTAGAAAATAAATAAAAATTAATTAAAATGATTTTTTTATAAAGATAAAATATTGTAGTTTAATAAATCAAATGAATGAAATAAAACATAGTATAAAAGATGACTGTAGATAAACCTTTAATTTGTATAAAAAAATTGTACAAAAAATAATTATATAAAAAAATCTGTTCATAGACATCATGATATACTATACTTATCAGGAAGATTTTAACTAAAATAATAAAAATATAGGAATTTTTATGTGAAATCACTAAATATCAATAAATAATTTATAAATATAAAAAAATACTATTACTTCCCCTTAAATTTTTTCATAATAATTTAATTTATTATTATTTTCCATAAATTGAAAAATATTTTTGTAACAGCCCGGGTAAAATTTTGGATTTTTACCGGACTGTAAAAGTCTATTTACCGTGATTTACTGTTGAATTAATCTTGGGTAATTAATTCAAGGTAAATCGGGAGTTGTTTTTCGAAACCGAGGGTTTTCCCGCGCTCGTGATTTTCCCGTGAGTTTTTCGGAACTAAGTTGGTATTTTTCGGGTTCCGGAATTTCTCGAAAAATCACACCGGAAAATAACTAAGGAGGTATCGGTTATTTTCTGGTCCGGATCGGATTCGCCTGTAATACAGACGGATTTGCATTATTAGATTCACAAGTTTAACAGTATATTACAGTTTATAAAAGAAGCAGAGGAAGGAGGAACCGGGAAAGGAAGGGAAAAAAAAAAGAGAGGAGAAGAGAAAAAGGAGAGAAAAAGAAAAAGAGAGAAAAAGAAGGAAAAAAAAAAAGAAAGAAGAAAAAGGAAAAAGAAGAGAAACCAGGAAAAAAAAAAAGAAGGAGAGAAAAAAAAAATATATAAACAATTGAAATGGAAATAAGAAAAAAAAAGAGAGAAAACAAAATAAAAGAAAATCAGAAAGAAAAAGAAAAGAAAATAAGAAAATGCAGAAAAAGAAAAAAAGGGAGGAACAGTGTCGTCACCTTCCCGGCCTCCTCGTTACTGTGCACCCGCCACCGTTTCCGGCCACCTCTCGACGCACCGACGCCACCATCACCTTCGCCGGCTCGTCGCGACCTCACCCCAGCTGTCGCCGCCGAGTTCCGCCGCGAGACTCGCCTGGACGCGCCGACGACCCGCCTGCAGACCCGTGGATCTGCCTTTGCGCCGCTGCCGACGACGAAGCCCAGCAGCCGCGAGCCACCACCGCGACACCGCGCCGCCCTGCCTTCCCTCGCGCTCGCGACACCTTCCTCCTCGAGCTCGCGCCGCCGCCGTCGTCGAGGTGAGCAAGATCCGGGCTTCCGACCCGTTTCCAACGGCCGGGTCGCGCCTTGGTTGCGGGTTGGGGCTGTTTATTTCTTTTTTT
>JAKUCV010004931.1:135192-200257 GCA_028386065.3 Turnera subulata
AAAATAATTAAGATGTGTTTTGGAAAAACTAATAATACTTGGAAAAATGTATATACCTTGAAATTTATTTCTAGAAATTAAATATATGTATTATTTTTCTGGAAAATTGTGTTTGAGGAAATTATATATAGATGTACTTTGTAATTAAAACTAATTATATTTTATGATTGGAAAATATTATTATGTATACTTAGAAAAAGATAAATACTATATAAATATTTTCTGAAAATTATAAATACGTTATTATTTTCTGGAACAATTGTAGTAATTATTATTTTGGATAATTATGCTTATTTTATGAAAATATATTTTGAAAAGAGTTTTAATTAAAATATAGTACCGAAATTATATTCGGATATACGTATGGATAAATATTTTCGGTAAATGAAAATAAAAGAGATATGAACCGGGATGGGTAATTTCGTAGTTTGGGCATCATAGTACCGATTATGTGCATTTATGTGTATATATAGTTTTGTGGTATAGGTTTGGATATCGGGCAGTTTCCCGAGGAGCCGGCGTCGGACCGGTCAGTGTTTCCGAAGTTGAGTAATCGGCCAAGGTGAGGATGGATTTCCTTCAATATGTGCCTTATTACTCGGTATATTGTGTTTTGTTGCTTGTTGCATTGTTGAGTATTATGTGGTTGGTTTCGGGATGTTTATCCCGGTGCTTATTTGGTATTTTTGGGATGTTTATCCCCGTGTCGATTTTTTTCTGTGTCTTTTGGAATAAGTGATAACGGAATTAATAATAAATTGTGACAAGGATGTCTATCCTTGGTTTTTGGATAGGGATGTCTATCTCGGTATTTTGGTTAGGGATGTCGATCCCTGAGTTTGGTTTTTTACGACGGTAATATAATTGTCACGTGGTAAGTAGAGGTACGACCGGATGGTTTGTGACTGTTTTGTGGTGCCATGATCTGGGTTACTTGTGATGGGCATGTTGATGCCGGTTTGATTGGGATGTTGATCCCTGAGTTTGATATTGGGATATTGATCCCGGATTCTTTTTGATCTGGCACCAGGAACAGGTTGATAACCTGGTACGGCCCTAGCTTATCCGTAACGGGGCCCGGTAAGATAAAATTGGATAATTGATTTTATTTGAGTCTTTTGACCGGTTTTGGGTCGAGTCTTTTGGTTGGGCTGTTTAGCCTGTGTTTTCGACTTGAGTAATTTTTAGTTGCATATTGATCGTCTTTCCATTGTCGTGAGCACTTCGGACTCACCCCTCACCTGCGGGCTTTCATCCCGTAGGATGAGTAGCATGTGTCGCATACAGTGTTAGTGAGTATTTAAGTCTTCCGCTGTGCATGTTTTCACTATTATTGGGCCATTGGGCCGGGATTTATTATTTATGTTGTTTTACTATTTTGGGCCGTTGGGCCGAGTTGTTGTAGTTTACACTGTATGCTGGTCTTATTCTGGTTGGGTTGTCACAGTTCCGGCTCGGGTTTACTGTGTACGGTAAATGCGGGTCGGGGCGTTTCAATTTTTGTATTGATAATAATGAATTTTAGAATATAATGATAGTAATATATTTTTGTATCATGTAAAAATACATTAAAACATGATAATCTAATTTAATAATTTCTATTTACATAATTTATTTATTAGTTTTTGTTTAAATAATTATTAATAAAAAAATAATGATATTACATATTACCGTATTTACGTGCAGGTGTGGAAAAACTAGTGTTTAGAAACAAATACTTATCTTCTTTTTTTTTTTTTCTGATCAAGTTGAAAAAGAATACTTACCTTTTTTTTTTCCTTTCTTTTTTGATCCAAATGATGAAAGGAAAAAAAAAAGGTAAGTATTTTTTTCCTTTCTAATCAAGATGAAAAAAAAAATACTTATCTCGTGCAGTTTGCAAACCAACCTGCAGCATAATTTGCATATAATCAAAGAGAGCTAGTACCAACATTCTATGCTTTCCATAAATTTTGTGTTTCTTATATTTCTGTATGGTAATGGAGCCTATCGTTTAACCTCGCTTTTTGATTCTCCAAAATCCCCTCGTGCAGTTGATTCTTGGTGAAAAAGCTTTTTATGTCCTTACACTTTGTCGATTTCGCATTTATTGTTCCTCTTCGTTTATTTTCACTTAAGTTGTCCTTGAAGTCTCTTTTTACCGGGACACATTGTCCTTTTTCCATGTTATAACCGGTAAATTGATGTAATGATGACACATGTCTTGCGGGTCCCACAGTCTAACCATTTATTTATTATTATTAACCTTTTATCTTTTTCTAAATATTAATTTCTATATAAAATCTTTATTTAAACTTTTTTTTTGTCAAAAATCTTTATTTAAAACTCTCTAAATATTTATTAAAAAAAAAATCATGTTCCAAGGAATTTTTACCCAAGTTGACTGCATGGCATTAATTTGCGAAACGAAGTCGTTTCGGCAGCACAACTCTCTTTTCCTCTCTTTTTTTTTTTTCATCTTTCTTCTTCTTCTAATTATTTTCTCTTCTTCCCCCAATTAACGTTGCCGGTCAACCCCTATTCCTCCTTTCCCATCTATCCTTTCCTTCTTTGTTTTTCTTTCTCCTCCATAATTCCTCCCCGATTGATGCCTCATGTCACGCCTCAATCCTTTCTTTTCTACCTCTTCAAATTCCCCTCTCTTAATTAATTCCTCTCCCCATCCATGACTTCTGCAAACAACAAAACCACCACCAAGGTTCTCTCCCCCACACACAGCCGTTCTCTCTCTCTCTCTCACCGTTATCTGTTGCCCCAAAGAATGTCCTTCTTTGTTGCGCGAGGACTCTGGCGCCACTGCTTTGGTGCATCTTCGGCAAGCAGCTAAAGGTTGCGCCCTCCTCCTTCCTTTCTTTCTCTCTGATGTGTTTGGGTAGAAACCCAAATAACCTTCTCTTATGGATGTGGGTTTAATTTGGCACTTGTGGTTTGTTAATGGTGAGGTATGGTGTTTGATGGCTTTGGTTGGTGCTCAGATGTGTGTGTGGATTGCGGTAATGGTGATTGTTTTGGTGTTTTGTGGGTTGAATTTTTGCTATGGTTGTGGTTTCGACGAAGCAAGGGAGGGGTATGGGTGGCGAGATTGATGAATTGGTCGGCGACTGGCACTTTGGCAACAGCGTGAGCAGGACGATGGAGAAGAAGGTTTGGTAGTGATGTGGACAGGAGAGGGGTAAGGCAGTGGTGTTAGTTCGGTGATGGTGGTTGGTTTAGGGATGGGTTTTGTCCAAGAACCGAGAGAGAGGCTGGGAGAGAGATGAGAAGTATAGGGGAGAAAATAAAAACGAAAAAAAATAGAAAAGGGCAAAAAGAAATAAAAATGAAAGTGCATGGCCCCACTGGACACGTGTCAACTTTATCGCTATTAACCGGCTGTAGGGTGTATAAAGGACATGGTGGCCTAGTAAATTGTGAGTTTAGAGACACATTGAATGAAATTAAGAGAGGAGGGACATCAAATGCGAAATTGACAAAATATTGACAAAATATAAGGACAGAAAAAACTATTAACTCTGTTGATTCTACTACCAAAGGCTCTTCCTCATACCAATCTGCTTTTGCCATAAAAAACACTACTATTTCATAGCCTTTCTCAAATGCACAACACTATGTATCCATCAAATTACGGAATGAAACTAATTAATTATGTCTTTTTGACGTGTTCAGAATCAGATTGAGCCATTCCTTGTTAATTGGTCAAGGTGTACCCGGATATGGTAATGGTTTTTTCGGATGCCTTATGTTAAAAACTTTATCCATATAGGCGATACACATACAGATGCCTTATGTTTATACTCAAAAAGGAACATCTTCATCTTGAACTCTCAATGTTCATAAACGTCATGCATATATATATATGAGCTTACAAGAGACGGGGTCCATTGGCCTCGTGGTTCATGCTGGAATCTGAGCAAGAAGAGGACAAAAATCCAAGTACTTCTCATTTCTTACTTTTAGGGTAAGGGATAAAGTAAAGAACAGATAGTTTTTCTTTTTTGATCAAAGGAAAGGACAAATACTTTGGTTGATCTGCCAAGTAGGGTAACAATCAAGGCTTATGTAGGGCATGGCCAAGCAGTTTCTCTATATAAGCAGAGTGTAACACGATGGGTTGAAGACAAGCGCATGCAAGCATAACAATTAAGCACTCAACAATGGCACTTCCAAAAACTTTCGCCCTCAAATCACCCTACAACCAGAAATACCTAACCTACATCGCAGATGATGATGCAGATGACCAAGGGCTACTCAAATTCTCCTCGGAGAATGTGAACCCATTTACAACGTTTGAAGTTGAAGATGCAAAGTGTGGAGACGGGATGGTCCACATAAGATGTGCCTACAACAACAAATACTTAAGAAGACAGTCGCCCAACAGCTACAGGATTGCTGCAGAGGGTGATGCACCAGTGGAAAACCAATCCAGATGGACATGCACTTTGTTCAAGCCCCACTCCGTTACTACTGTTGGTGATGCTAAAGGCCATCAACTTTTGCATGTCCAGCAAGGCAGCTATGCTACCTCCCTCCCGCATGAACCCTACGGATACTTATGTCTCGCAAGGAGCAGGGGAAAGCCCTTCACTGTCACCGATTTGGCTGCTGATTCTGGGAAAAACAATGGCAACGACAACAACAACAATGGTGAAGAGAAAAACAATGACGACGACAACAACAACAACAAAAATGGTGAAGAGAAAAACCCAGACGGCGACAAAGGAGATGGCAACAAGGACCCAGAACCCGACAACACAAAAGTGGGGCCAGACGAAACTGAGATCATGGATGTTAAATTTGACACTAGCAAAGCCAAAATTGTGAAGAAAACTGTAGAGTTATCAGACGCTATAGCTATGAACCCGGCAAAAGAGAACAAAGAAAAGGAAGTCACCTTCGAGTATGACAAGGAAGAAACCGCAACGTGGAAAGTAGGCACCAGTAATGATGATTCGAACTCCACCAAAACCATAACCAAGATCAAGTCTGAAATGCTCCCCGTCCTGGTGGATGGGAACCTTATGTTCTCGGGTGACGGGTTCCGTGGACCATACCAGCTGGGAAAAGCTATGAACTCAACGTACCGGGTGAAGAGTACATACAAGGTTATGGTGCCACCCGCGACTCAGATGACAATCACTTTGAGAGCAACAGAGGCAACACTGAAAATTCCTTTCTCATACAAACGTCGCGACTCTAATGGCACGGTACCAAAACATGATGGGATGTATGAAAGGGCCAGTCTCTATGACTTCACATATACCAGCGTAACAAAGGATAGAATACCCACCCCCAAATGATTTGCATCTCTTCAAATCATGTGGAGAATACTATATATGTACTACTACTATCGTTCAATAAGGCAGACAAGCCAAGCGTGTGTAAACTCTGCAGTTGGTGTGTAAGCTGCAGAGTTAATAATTATAACAATAAGGCTTGATAAATGATAAGCTGCAGTTGGTAGCTATATAGCCAGGAGGGGTATCTATTGCTAGATAAATGATAATATCTGTATGTTGTTGTATTGCATTATGGGAATAAAAGATCAGTATTTAACTATACCTTGTTGCTGCTAAATAGCAGGAGCGCACTACTAACGGGCCCAGACTAATCCAGCTCATGACATGATTGGAACCATGAAGGTCGGCGCCACTAGCCCCTAGAGTGCTGCGTTCTCAAGACTCGAACTCAAGATCCCTTGGTTAAGCTATAACAACTCAAACCAGTTGATCTAAACCATCAAGATTATCTCCCTTCTTTCTCTTGGCTTAGACTCTTAATTGGCCGAGGTCCAAACCCACATGCACCAGGCCCTGACTTTTTTAAAAAAAATATAATGAGGGCTTAAGTGTGAAATAAAGAGAACTGATGGGCAATGATGCAAAATAGCCCAAGGCTCCTTAGCAGGTTACTGAACACTTAAAACTTTATAAAAAAAAAAAAAGTTTTCCTTTTTTTTTTAATTGCCTATCCCATATCGAGAGCTTTGGCTTGATGGTATAGACACTTAAATTCATAGTCACTCAATCTTTCAAGCCAAGAACGTATTGAGAATTAAATTCCAATTTTGAAAAAAATTCACTGTATTGTTTCTGGCAATTAGAATGCGTGTTGATCCTTGTGAAACTTCACACAGTTTGTGGTGTCCTATTTTGCATAAATTTACTCATTGTCTTCTTTATTTCTTGTTTACGATCTGACTAACGGTTAAACCTATGTTCCTGTGAGCGAAGAAATATTGTTCTTATTATTTTATTGGTGTGTTAATCTCTAGGTTCTTGTGGCAAAGAAACTTTTTGTATGGGCATTTCCTCGATCGATAGTGCAAAGATTTAAAGGATTTCGGAGCATAGTTATAAGACCCGGCCCGGACACAGACCCAGAAAAGGTCACGGGCTGCGGTTCAGTGGTCCAACCGGTTTCGGACCAAGAGTGCAATGTAATTAACCCGGAATAATAATTATTAAATAATTAATTATTTTAATCTATATGTATTAATTTTTACCTATATTTTGATAATAAAAAATAAATATAAATCCTCATTTTCATTAAATAATACAATTTTTTGTAATAAGAGGGAAAAAATAATATTTTTTTGTGTTTTGTGATTTAAAACTGACCTGGCTGGGTCATTGGTTCAACCGGGTCGCTACAGAACTGGTCAGGTCAGCGAGTTTTTCACAGTTCAATTGCAGATCCGGTCCAATACATCTAAAAATCCAGAATATGCTGCGGGTCACGGTTCAACCGGCCGGGCCGGGCTGGGTTTAATAACTATGCTTCGGAGTGTCATTTGACGGATTTGGGTTTTATTGAGCCCCAATTTACACGGCGTCGTGGGCTTGTATGGATCTTTTGGGACCGTGCACTAGGCAATCAAGCATGGCTCCATGAGTGACCTGATTCAAAGATGTATCATCTACCTTTAGTGCGTTCGGATTATAGGCCTCTCTTGGTGGATTTGGGGAGGCATGTTAGTTCTATTGATTCTTCAGGTGTCCAGCAGAGAACCCGAGATTTTTATTCCAGACTGCGTGGATTCGGCATCCAAATTTCTTGTCTTATGTTCAGTCGGCATGGAATGGGCAGTTACGGGTTGATGGGGCTTTTTTTAGTTTGTCCCGTTGCTAAGGGAGTGGCTTGTTAATGTTTTTGGTAGTATTACTAAGAGGAAGCTACTTTTGTTGAGACATCTTGCTAGCATACAGCGGTCTCTGGAGGTTAGACACTCTGATTTCTTGGTTAATTTGGAAAATAAGCTGCAGCAAGAGTATTCAGAGGTTTTGGGTCAGGAGGAGCTTCTCTAGTATCAAAAAGCATGAGCCAACGGATAGCTGATGGGGATAGGAACACGGTATATTATCATGCCAAATTTTTTACCCGACAAAGATGTAATAGGGTCTTGGCTCTGAAAGATAAACATGAGCGGTGGTGTACTAATGATCAGGTTTTACAAGGTATGGCAGTTTCTTTTTACCGTGACTTATTCTCCGATGATTGCTTACCTTCAGCTCCTTTTTCTTTGTCGGGTTGTTTCCCAGCGCTTTCGACAGGTGCAGTGGACATTTTGGATTGGGGTTTGTCTGATGTGGAAATTCAACATGCAATTTTTTATATTGGGGAGTTAAAGGCACCGGGTCTGAATGGTTATCATGCTTTGTTTTTCCAGTAGAATTGGTCAATGGTTCGGTACTCGATTAAAGTTTTCTTACAGCAGGCTTTAGAGGGTGACTGTCAGTCCCCTTCTTTGAATGAGACACTTCTGGTCCTTAATCCAAAGATGGACCAGCCGGAGTATATATCTCAGTTTCGGCCAATTAGGTTGTGTAATGTTTCATACAAGGCCCTTAATATCGTTATCGCATATGAGGTGATGCATTCAATGCATACCAGGAAGATGGCACCTGGTATGGTGGCCATCAAAATTGATCTTGAAAAAGCATATGACTGGTTGAAGTGGAGCTTTATCCAAGATACACTTTATGATATTGGGTTTCCTACGAAATTGGTGGCTGTTATTATGCGTTGCTTCTCTAATACGGTCTTGTGAGTTATCAGGAATGGAAGCTTAACTGAACATTTCACCACTTCTTGGGGTGTAGGCCAAGGTGACCCTATTTCTTCTTAATTTATATGTACTATGCCTTGAGCACCTTAGTCACCTTATTAATGTGGCGGTTGCCGAGGGGCTGTGGAAGCCTATTTTCCTCCATTACCAGGGTCCTCCTTTGCCGCATATTTTCTTTGCAGATGATATGATGCTTTTTGTGGAGGCTAGTGTTGATCAGATTCCGATTATTCGAGAAGTCTTGAGGATTTTCTGTGATAGTTCTGGACATAAGGTTAGTGCGTTTAAAACACGCATGTTTTTTTCACTATGTGTCTCTGCGAAAGTTATTGATGCTTTTGTTGAGGGTCTGGGGTTTTCAGGGACTCAGGATTCGGGCGGTATCTTGGAGTGCCCTTATTCATGGGTGTGTTGGGGGGAATACTTATATCAAGTTTTGGATACTGTCAATAATCGGTTGGCGAGTTAGCAGGGTAATTTTTTTTTTCATTTGTAGGACGACTGATTCTAACTCAAGAAGTGTTATCTGCACTTCCTATTTTTACCATGCAGACAGTCCGGCTACCTAGATCCACTATCTTGAAAATTGAGGAGAAATGTCGCTCTTTTCTATGGGGTTCGTCTAGTGAGGAGAGGAAAAAACATCAGGCTTCCTGGGATTTGGTTTGTACAGCGAAGTATAAAGGGGATTTCGGGTTAAAGCATCTTGATATTCAAAATTGGGCTCTTCTAGCTAAGCTTGAATGGGGACCTGATTTCCTCTCCTAATGCATTGTGGGTTCGGGTGCTCCATAGTAAGTACCTCCATGGTCGACCTTTCCTTTCGGATTCGCTTCTGACTACGAATGTCACCTCTTTCTGGCGGGGCATTTCTCATTCCTGGGATGTAGTTTGAAGTGGGGTTGTGTGGATTCTTGGAGATATGTGTAGTGTGCGTTTCTGGAGTGATTCTCGGGTGGAGGACACAGATATTCTACAGAATCTGTCTTTAGTTTTAATTCTGACTGATGAGTTGGAGGCCCATGTGATTTTCTTTGTCACCTCTTCTAGAGAATGGGATTGGTTGTCTTTTCAACATCTCCTTCTTGCAAAGGTGTGCATGTGTATTGCAAGTATAAAACCTCCTCAGATGCAAAATGGGGTGGATATTGTTTATTGGAAGCATTCTGCTTCTAGACAGTTTTCAACTAATTCAGCATATCAAAATTCTTTGTAGCCGGTTTCCTCTTCTCTAGGAGTGGACCGGCTCTGGCCGCTTCTGTGGCATTGGCAAGGCCCTCAACGGGTGCCAACTTTTCTCTGGTTTCTTTCCTGGGGAGGTGCTCTTAACCAATGTCCATTGGTTCCAGTGGCACTTGTGTTTGAGCCGGCAATGTCCTTGTTGTCAGATGGAAGACGAATCAGGTTTACATGTCGTGTGAGATTGCAAGTTGGCACGGGATGTCTGGGAGCGCGTTTGACCGTTTTCACCTCCGGGTTTCTTTGTGTGAAGGCCCTCTCCCCGAGGGACCCACCAAACCCAGGTATTATTACATCACTTCCTCCGTCCGATTAAATCCTTTACCATGCTGCAGCACTAGGGATTCAAACTCGGGACGTGATGCTTTTTATCCCCCTCAAGGAGAGCACCTTCACCAATTCATCTGCAGCTGAATTGGTGAAGGTGCTCTCTTTGAGGGGGATAAAAAGCATCACGTCCCGAGTTCGAATCCCTAGTGCTGCAGCATGGTAAAGGATTTAATCAGGCAGAGGGAGTGATGTAACAATACCTGGGTTTGGTGGGTCCCTCGGGGAGAGGGCCTTCACAAAAAAGGCGCCTTTTTTTTGTGAAGGCCCTGTCCCCGAGGGACCCACCAAATCCAGGTATTGTAACATCACTCCCTCCGCCCGATTAAATCCATTACCATGCTACAGTACTAGGGATTCGAACTCGGGACGTGATGCTTTTTATCCCCCTCAAGGAGAGCACCTTCACCAATTCATCCCTATTATGTGCGTCGAGCTCGGTCCCATCTCATGAGACAACCAGGCATAAGCCCAATAAAACAAGGCAGGAAGCCCATACATATCCATAGAGGAGAGAGAGAGAAAGACAGAGAGAAAGAGGGAGGTAGAAAGGGGGAGGTAGAACCGATCATCACAGACCCATATGCTAAACCGCATATATCATGCTATCCCGCATGCAAACCCGAGGGGTATCACTTCCCGCTCAAACCAACCGGTCATCAGCACACAGTAGCCTATCTTCTACTGTACATTATTCTTATTCATAAATTATGAGTTCATGTGTGCCAAGAGTTGAAATTAAAAGGGTTGTGTGAATTATCAACTCAATCAAGTATCCGGGTCTCCGACCCACAGTATATCACATAAATCACCCAAAATCACTCCATATGTTATATTCCATAACAAACAAAAAGTCATGCTCATCCAGCAAACAGTAACACATAGGCACACAATACGGATCACAACATGTTAGCAAACAGGGCATGCAACTCAAAAAGACCAGTCAAACAAGCACATGCATACAAACATAAAAAGACGTATAAAGTCACCTCAACGGAGGTTATCCTGTGGAGCTTTCCCCAAAACAGATCCTCCAGCTCCCGAGGTATTACCCGTGCCTGAATACCGACACACACAATAATTATAAAACAATTACAATCAAACCGTGCATGCATGATAACTAAATGCCCAACTGAGTTAAACCCGACCCTAACTAGCCAATTATGTAATTTCCGGGTCTAAGCCCGACAAGATGTTCTCTCACCTAAACTCCGAATATCGGGACCTAAGGTTCACCGGACTTAAGCCCATCTAAATTAAAATTCAATTCCGGGCCGAGAGCCCACTTCCTTAAGTCCGTTATTAATCAATTAAAAGATTAGGCTCAAAGCTCGCTTACTTAAAACCAAGAGATATCCACAAGTTAGATATTGGGTCTGGGCCCAGTTTTTCCTAATACCGTTCTAAGGTCAACCCGAGCCTAAATGTTCCCGGCCTATGGTTCTACCCGTGTCGGTAAATTCCCGGCTATACACACTCACAACCCCGCACACGGTATTCCACTAAATATCTTTAATTCCTGATACAACAATTATACCTACGTTAATTATTACATGCCATGAATGAGAGATTAAGTACATGACAACATCAGAAACAATACCAAGATTTGCCGAAGGAAACACCCATCTTGTCGGGACAAACCTGAGCCCTCGCCGGAAAAATCCCGAGCCTCACTGGAAAATTCCCGAGTCTCGCCGGATTCCGGTCAACCTCGCCGGAACTCACCCAAACTGCCAGCAACAATCCAACACAACAACCCAAGACGGTTACAACACAAACACTCACAAAGCCCTAAAACGAGTTAGAGGAAGAATTGATGAACGATTCTTACCCGAAAATTCAACCAAATCTGCCCAGAATCCGTCCACAGCCAACCCGAAGCCTCAAAACCTCTACCGAAATTAAACGAAACTGCAGATGCCGGATTCAAATCCACACAGACCCGCAACAACACTGCTTATGGTCCCTGTCGAGCAGCCCCAATTCGGCCACCCAAGAGCAACCACGCACACCATCCACCGCCGAACACATAATCAGCAACCGCACACGCACGACCCGCCCACGCACCATCCACCCCGAAACCCAAATCGACACCAACCAAGAAAACAAAGAAACAACAACAACATCAACCCACAAGCCGAGATGGAGGAGAAGAGAAAGTAAAGGAGAGGTCAAACTTACCGGCAACGCGAGGAAGACAGGAGCGATTCCTGTCCACGTGCAGTGCTCCTCGTCACACATGGTCTGGCCTCTTCTCGGTCCCCTCTACAACCCGTGGTGGTGGCGACGGCGACCTGAGGAGAAGGAAAGATGACGGGGCATGGAGGACAGGGGATTGAGGTGTATACGATGACGAGAGGGAGAGGGAGAGAGAGAAAGAGAGAGAGAGAGAGAAGGAAGGAGGGAGTCGGCGGCGTGGAAGAGAAAGGAGAGAAAGAAGAAAAAGAAAAGAAGGGGAAGGGGGTTTTAGGGTTTGACCCGCCAGCCCGAATGACGCGTCGTTCGGCTGGGCGCGGTCAACCCGCCCTGTTGACCCGCTTAAGTTTTTTTTTTTCAAAACGACGTAGTTTTGAATAATGCCACGATAAATCCCGTGTTTCATCCCGAAACACATTCTAACTCCAACGAAACTCGAACCTATGGTGATACCCACTTAAAATTGGCATTTTTTAGGAAAATAATTTATTTTTCTCAACCAAAAATCCGGGAAGTACCTCAAGGGTAAAATTGGAATAAATTACAAAAATTCCATAAATTAATTTATGAAAATTTGGGGCGTTATAGTTCTACCTCACTTAAGAAAATTTCATCCTCAAAATTACAAGATATGAAAATCAGAACAGATGTGGATACTGCTCTCTCATATGGGACTCAACCTCCCAAGTAGCCTCATTCGGAGAATGTCGGCTCCATCTAACCCGAACCATAGGAATGGTACGACTCCTCAACTGCCGCACTTCCTGAGCCAAAATCTCCACCGGCTCCTCAACATAGGTCAAATCCTCAGAAACCTCCACCTCTGTCGGGGATACAACATGACTAGTATCAGACTGATAACGCCTCAGCATCGAAACATGGAATACATCATGTATGCGCGACAGCTCCTCCGGTAAAGCCAACCTGTAGGCCAGCGGACCAATCCGCTCCATGATCTCATAAGGACCAATATAACGAGGGCTCAACTTGCCCTTCCTCCCAAACCGGATAACACCTCTCCAAGGAGCCACACGGAGGAAAACTCTGTCACCTACACTGTACTCCATCTCCCGACGATGCTTATCGGCAAAACTCTTTTGCCGGTCCTGAGCAGCTCTCATGCAATACTTAACCACCTCGATCTGATCAACAGTCTCCTGGACTAGGTCCGGACCAACCACCTGTCTCAGACCTTCCTCATCCCAACAGATCGGACTACGACACTTCCGCCCATATAAAGCCTCATAAGGCGCCATACCGATACTAGAGTGATACCCGTTGTTATAAGCAAACTCAACCAATGGTAATGTCTCATCCCAAGAACCACTGAAATTGAGCACACATGCTCTAAGCATATCCTCCAATGTCTGTATAGTCCTCTCTGACTGCCCATCGGTCTGCGGATGGAATGCAAAACTGAAATTCAGCTTAGTACCAAAAGCTGACTGTAAGCTCTTCCAGAAATGGGAAGTAAACCTCGGATCCCTGTCCGACACAATGGATAGTGGAACTCCATGTAGACGGACAATACCCGAAACATATAACCTCGCCAGCTTATCCATTGTATCCGTCTGCTGAATTGGTAGGAAATGAGCTGACTTGGTCAACCTGTCAACAATGACCCAGATGGCATCATGTCTATCCCGGGTCCTCGATAACCCGATCACAAAGTCCATAGTGATATACTCCCACTTCCACTGCGGAATAGTCAAAGATCTCAACTTTTTGGCAGGAGCCTGATGCTCGGCTTTCACCTGCTGACAGGTCATACAACGAGCCACAAACTCCGCAACATCCTTCCTCATCCCGGGCCACCAATAATGACTCTTCAAGTTCTGGTACATCTTGGTGCTACCAGGATGCATAGCATATGGCGTATTGTGCGCTTCATCCATAATCCATCTCCTCAAATCATCGACATCCGGAACACACAACCGATCACCAGTCATCAAAGCACCATCCTCCCGGACATAGAAACTAGAACTCTCTCCACCGAGAGCCTTATCCCTCAACTCTGCTAAATGAGGATCACCATACTGCAACTCCATGATCTTATCCTGCAAGGTCGGCCGGATGCTCAAACTGGCAAGCAACGCTCCAGTAGCATCCACCTCCAACTGTGCATCCAGCGACCTCAGCTCTACCAACGAAGGTAAAGCATAAAAAAATGAGTCCTCATCCGCAGAAGCCACTCTCTTCCGGCTCAATGCATCTGCAACAACATTGGCCTTGCCCGGAAGGTACTCGATAGTACAGTCATAATCCTTCAGAAGCTCAATCCAATGTCTCTGCCTCATATTAAGCTCCCTTTGGGTCATGATGTACTTCAAACTCTTGTGATCCGTGAAAATCCGACACTTCTCACCGTACAGATGGTGTCTCCAGATTTTCAAAGCAAAAACCACAGCAGCTAACTCCAGATGATGGGTCGGATAGTTCCTCTCGTGAGTTCTCAACTGCTTGGAGGCATAAGCAATCACCAGACCCTCCTGCATAAAAAAACATCCCAAGCCCAAACCAGAAGCATCACTGAACACCGTGTACTCCACTCCGGGTCTCAGAACAGTCAAAACCGGTGCAGAAGTCAACCGACTCTTCAACTCCTCAAAACTCTTCTGACAACGGTCATCCCATTCAAAAGCACAGTCTTTCCTCAACAGCTTAGTCATGGGACCTGCTATTAAGGAAAAACCCTCAATGAACCTCCGGTAATAACCAGCAAGTCCAAGGAAACTCCGTATCTCTGGTACATTCTTCGGTGGCTCCCAATCCATGACTGCCTTAATCTTGGCCGGATCCACCTTAATGCCTTCACCGGACACAATATGCCCAAGGAACGTGACCTCATCCAACCAAAACTCTCACTTACTGAGCTTGGCATAGAGCTGCTCTTCTCTCAACCTTTGCAAAACCTGTCTCAAGTGGTCCTCATGTTCGGTCTTACTACTCGAGTAGACCAGAATATCATCAATGAACACTACCACAAACTGGTCCAGAAATTCATGGAAGACCTGTTGCATCATACACATGAACACTGCCGGTGCATTCGTCAGTCCAAACGGAACAACCACAAACTCATAATGACCATACCGAGTGCGGAATGCAGTCTTCGGTATGTCTTGCTCTATAATCCGAACCTGATGGTAACTAGATCGCAGGTCAATCTTCGAGAATACGGATGCACCCTGCAACTGGTCGAACAAGTCATCGATCCTAGGCAAAGGATACTTGTTCTTCACAGTCACCTTGTTCAACTGCCTATAGTCCACACACATCCGCATACTGCCATCCTTCTTCTTCACAAACAAGACGGGGGCACCTCAAGGTGAGATGCTCGGTCTAATGAAACCCTTATCCAACAACTCCTCCAGTTGTTTCTTCAACTCCTGAAGTTCTGTCGGAGCCATTCTGTAGGGCGGTATAGAAATAGGCGCAACTCCCGGTACCAAGTCAACCATATACTCCACCTCCCGCTCCGGAGGCAACCCAGGTAGATCATCAGGAAATACATCGGGAAACTCCCGAACAATTGGGATATCCTCCACTCCAGGTACTGGTACCGAAGAATCGACCACATGAGCTAGGAAAGCATCACAACCCTCTCGAATCATCCTGAAAGCTTGGATGGCCGAGACACAACACGCCGATGGAGCTCTTCGCTCTCCAACGAACACCAATCTACGCCCCAACAGAGAAGACAAAGACACTTTCCTGGCCCGACAATCAACTACTGCTTGGTGTCTGGACAACCAATCCATGCCTAAGATAACATCAAATTCTCCCAAGTCCATGACAACAAGATTAGAAGGGAAACTCTCACTATCATACTCTATCGATACATCTCTACAAACTCGATCAACCACTACTATATCACCAGTGGGTAAACGGACTCTCAAGGGTCTACTAAGATTATCATCCTCTATGTTATGAGTGGTCACGAATGCACGTGATACAAAAGAGTGTGTTGAACCTAGATCAACTAAAGCATGTGCAAACTGACTAAAAACCATAAATGTACCTGCTATAACCTCTGGAGCATCAGCAGCCTCCTCCCGGGTGATGGCGTAAACCCTAGGAGCTGCAGCAGACTGAGTCGCACCCCTGCGGTTCGGAGCTCCAGAACCCCACGACCACGACCCTGCTGTCTGCCACCCCTATTCAGACCAAAAGAAATAGCACCACTAGCCACAGAACTCTGTACTGTATACTGGGAACCACTGCCACCATTATCCTTAATCCACTTTTAGCAAGATGACTTCTGCTGTCCCGGCTTATTGCAATACCAGCATATACTCGAGAATCGTGCTGAGAAATCCCATCCCTGAGAGCCAGACTGATAGGACCGTCCTCCCGAGGATCTGCCTGGTCCACCCTGATAACTATGTCCTCGGGACTTCTTCGAACCTAGGTAAGAAGAACCCTGTCCAGAAGAATAATCTGCACCTCCGGCATCAGGATACTGCCTCTTCTGTCCTGAAGCAGATGACTGCTTCCTCTGCTCGGCTGTTCGAGCCTCTTTCCCGATCAATTGCACTCTCTCAGCATCAAAAGCAGCCTCACAAACTGCCTCCCAAGTCTTGTGCCCTCCACCAGCCACAGCTAACGCCAACTCTGTACGTAAGCCGTTAACAAACCGCCTACACTTAGTCACCTCACCGGGCACAAACTCCCTAGCATACGAGAGAAGGATGCTGAACCGGATCCTGAAAGCTGATACCGACTCATCTAGTCCCTGCTTCACCTCAAGAAACTGCTTCTTCTGCTCCTCCAGAAAACCAACAGTGAGACTACTTATAGAATTTCTCCTTGAAATCCTCCCATGGCATCTCCACAGGCTTCGGTAGGTTGGCCACAAGTTCCTACCACCATGTCAAAGCATATCTCGTGAACTTGTGTGCCGCAAATCGAGCCCTCTGCTCAGGTGCACAGGTGAACTTCTCCAGAACATTCTCTACCTGGCGAAACCAATCATTAAACTCCTTGGCTTTGCCCTCTTCACCAGAGAATTCCTTAACTGCAGACTTATCCATGTGTTTGTAACCACTCTCCATACCACCTGCCGCAGCAGGTGCTACCGGCTGGGCACCCTGCTGCTGCTGCTGAAACTGCTGGAACTGCTGCCACTACAAAAAGGCCTGATACTGCTGGAACGCTGGGTCCACAACAGGTGGTACGGGTGGCACAACATTCTGTCCTCCTCCACCTATAGCATTATTCTCTGCTGCATCATTGTTCCCCTGACCAACGGGAACCTGCATCACCGATACTTTGTCGGAGACATGAGTAGCAGCGTCATCCTCAGCATTATGCTGCCCATGGTGATCCATATCAACGCCTATATGAATGCAAATGAGTCAAAACATTTTTAAAATCATAAATCCGGAAACAGGCTTAAACACAGAAATCACTTTGAAAACAAAGTTTAAAACACTTTTAAAACCAAGGATCTGAAGCCTGCTTCGCTACCAAGCTGAAACACCCGTGTCCCAATTTTACAATAAAATACTTAAACACAAGATAATTACCAAAATACCCCTGAAACCCAGGACACAAAATCCAATATCAAAACATTATCTGGAAAGAAATTCTTAATATTCCGAGATGTCATAAAGAACAACACAAACCAACTTAACAAGCGGGAAGTCAACCCGGCATCCTGCCGATACATCATCAAATATCAAATCCCGGCAACCCGCCGATAAAGTAATCAAACCTATAATGACATCTCAACAAAATCCAATGCAGCGGAAGATAAAGATAAAATAAAACAAAAATAGAAAATGATATGCAAGTCAACTCTATGGATCCAACCGGAAGAAGAGGCACAGCTACCTGCTGGGATATCCACGTCCGTACTTCGGAAAGGAAGAAAGGAACTGCACGCTAACTAAGAGTCTGAAAAACCACGGTGGCGATTATGTGAGTCGCCTACTCAGTGAGCAGTATAAATCTAGTTATGTAGGTGCATAGCAAGTTCGAAAGGAAAGTAGAGAAACAAGACTAGTATGCAAACATACAACAACCAGTACTAACATGCCAACCACATAAAGCAATCAGTTTATATTTTACATCTGTTGTGTGTTGAGTTTTCTTATTATATTTATTATTCAGGGCCCCCAACTGTGTGCGTCAAGCTCGGTCCCGTCTCATGAGACAACCAGGCATAAGCCCAATAAAACCAGGCACGAAGCCCATACATATCCATAGAGAGAGAGAGAAAGACAGAGAAAAAGAGGGAGGTAGAAAGGGGGAGGTAGAAGGAGGGAGGTAGAACCGGTCATCACAGACCCATATGCTAAACCGCATATATCATACTATCCCGCATGCAAACCCGAGGGGTATCACTTCCCGCTCGAATTAACCGGTCATCAGCACACAGTAGCCTATCTTCTAGTGTACATTATTCTTATCCATAAATTATGAGTTCATGTGTGCCAAGAGTTGTGATTTAACAGGGTTGTGTGAATTATCAACTCAATCAAGTATCCGGGTCTCCGACCCACAGTATATCACACAAATCACCTAAAATCACTCCATATGATATATTCCATAACAAACCAAAAGTCATGCTCATCCAGCAAACAGTAACACATAGGCACACAATACGGATCACAGCATGTTAGCAAACAAGGCATGCAACTCAAACAGACCAGTCAAACAAGCTCATGCATACAAACATAAAAAGACGTATAAAGTCACCTCAAAGACGGTTATCCTGTGGAGCTTTCCCCAAAACAGATCCTCCAGCTCCCGAGGTATTCCTGTGCCTGAATACCGGCACACACAATAATTATAAAACAATTACAATCAAACCGTGCATGCATGATAACTAAATGCTCAACCGAGTTAAACCCGACCCTAACTAGCCAATTATGTAATTTTCGTGTCTAAGCCCGATAAGATGTTCTCTCGCCTAAACTCCGAATATCGGGACCTAAGGTTCATCGGGCTTAAGCCCATCTAAATCCAAATTCAATTCCGGGCCGAGATCCCACTTCCTTAGTCCGTTATTAATCAATTAAAAGATTAGGCTCAAAGCTCGCTTACTTAAAACCAAGAGATATCCACAAGTTAGATATTGGGTCTGGGCCCGGTTTTTCCTAAAACCGTTCTAAGGTCAACCCGAGCCCAAATATTCCCGGCCTATGGTTCTACCCGTGTCGGTAAATTCCCGGCTATACACACTTACAACCCCGCACACGGTATTCCACTAAATATCTTTAATTCCCGATACAACAATTATACCTACGTTAATTATTACATGCCATGAATGAGAGATAAAGTACATGACAACATCGGAAACAATACCAAGATTTGCCGAAGGAACCACCCGTCTTGCCGGGACAAACCCGAGCCCTTGCCGGAAAATTCCCGAGTCTCGCCGGATTCCGGTCAACCTCGCCGGAACTCACCCAAACTGCCAGCAACAATCCAACACAACAACCTAAGACGGTTACAACACAAACACTCACAAAGCCCTAAACGAGTTAGAGGAAGAATTGATGAACGAATCTTACCCGGAAATTCAACCAAATCTGCCCGGAATCCGTCCACAGCCAACCCGAAGCCTCAAAACCTCTACCGGAATTAAACGACACTGCAGGTGCCGGATTCAAATCCACACAAACCCGCAACAACACTGCTTATGGTCCCTATCGAGCAGCCCCAATTCGGCCACCCAAGAGAAACCACGTACACCATCCACCGCCGAACACATAATCAGCAACCGCACACGCACGACCCGCCCACGCACCATCCACCCCGAAACCCAAATCGACACCAACCAAGAAAACAAAGAAACAACAACAACATCAACCCACAAGCCGAGATGGAGGAGAAGAGAAAGCAAAGGAGAGGTCAGACTTACCGGCAACGCGAGGAAGACATGAGCGATTCCCGTCCACGCGCAGTGCTCCTCGTCACACACGGTCTGGCCTCTTCTCGATCCCCTCTACAACCCGTGGTGGTGGCGACGGCGACCTGAGGAGAAGGAAAGATGACGGGGCGTGGAGGACAGGGGGTTGAGGTGTAGATGATGACGAGAGGGAGAGGGAGAGAGAGAAAGAGAGAGAGAGAGGAGGAAGGAGGGAGTCGGCGGCGTGGAAGAGAAAGGAAAGAAAGAAGAAAAAGAAAAGAAGGGGAAGGGGGTTTTAGGGTTTGACCCGCCAGCCCGAACGACGCGTCGTTCGGCTGGGAGCGGTCAACCCGCCTTGTTGACCAGTTTAAGTTTTGTTTTTTTCTCAAAACGACGTAGTTTTGGATAAAGCCACGATAAATCCCGTGTTTCATCCCGAAACACATTCTAACTCCTACGAAACTCGAACCTTGGGTGATACCCACTTAAAATTGGCATTTTTAAGGAAAATAATTTATTTTTCTTAACCAAAAATCCGGGAAGTACCTCAAGGGTAAAATTGGAATAAATTACGAAAATTTCATAAATTAATTTATGAAAATTTGGGGCGTTACACTTTGGCATCACCTGCATTTGTGAGTAGGTTCTTCTCAATTCAACCTTCTCGCATATGGTCTTTGATGCTATTCTGGGGAGTATGTGGTTCTGTGTGTCTTGCTGGAAGATCTGAAATTAGAGGAATGAGGCGGTTTTTAATTCTGATAGAGCTCTCTTCTCCCTAAAGGATAGCATTTTTTCTTTTTGTAGGGCCATCTTGTTGTCCCAAGCTAGGCCTGCGGTGGTGCGAGTTCGTGGTTCCGGGGTGCATGGTCAACCAAGGGCATTGTGGAGTGCTCCTAGCCCGGGCTAGGTTAAATTTAATTGTGATGAGGCGGTTTCACGTGTTGGGCGGCATGTGGTTGCAGGTGGGGTTATTCATAGGGCTGCTGGTGTGTTGGATACATGGTTTTATGTTCCACATTGGTCACTGTTCTGTGTTAACTGCGGAGCTTTGGAGTTTGCTGGTTGGTTTGCAGCTGGTCTATGACTTGGGTTTCCGTCAGGTGGTGGTTGAGCTTGTTCTTTGGAGATTGTTCGTGAAATACAACAAGATAATATAGTGCCAAGGCGTGGTAGTGCTCTGTTCAGTGTAGTGAGAGCTTTGATTGGTAGATCTTGCCAAGTACAGCTGCGCCATGCTCCTTTTTTTATATATAAACGATATTTATTGAAACATAAAAGCAGAAACGGTTTTGAAGTGTCATCAAAGACATGACAGTTACAAAACCCAGAGTACAAAGGAGAATCACTCACTCAACCTATTACATAAAGAAAGCAGCATCCTAAAGCATCTGCACTTTACAAACAACTCCACACCATTCTCTAGGACCATCAGCATCAATGAGTATATCAATGATACTATACGGGAATGTAGGCTGCTTAATATTTATCCAAGCCAAAGATCTGATTAAGATAAAATCAAATACCCTTCCCCAATCCACATCCATCCTTTCAAAAAACTTCTTGTTTCTACTAATCCAAACACTCCACAAGATAGCATAACAGATAGACATCCAAGATGATCTAGATGATGCCAAAACTACCAACTTAGACCATTGAATAAAGAATTCCTCAATATATCTAGGCACACACCAACTCACTCCCCACCACCAATACAACTTGGACCACAATCTCCAAACAACCCGGCAGCGAATGAGAAGATGATCTCTAGTCTCGGTTTCTTCCATACAAAAAACACACATAGCATTTTCAATATCAATAATACCTTGGCTTAACAAAGCCAATTTAGACACTATGCCATGATTAAAGGCCATCCAAAGAAAATATTCTGCCTTTGGAGGGACAATTCCCAGCCAAACATTTGGAATTAGTCTGCAAGCAGGATCAGTAGAAGTCAAAGCCATATAAACTTCATTGAATGAGTACTCCTCGATTCGATAACCAGACCTGTGCCAAGAGTCCTTGATGTTTTCCTTAAACCTCACACCTGCCAATTTATTATTAATGACATCCACCTCAACCTGTTCCCAAAAGAACAGGGATCTTCGCCAATTGACATAAACTACCCTTCTCCCCTCACACCACCTCATAGCCTCCCTGACCACAATATCTTGACTAAGGGCAATATTAAAAATTCTAGGAAAGGTCTGCTTCAATACCTCGCCTCCAAGCAAACTATCATGCCAAAATTTATAAAATTTAATGCACACCCTACCACTGGGCCAAACCTCTAAAGCAAGGGTCTCAATAAAATCCCCTATAACCAGGCTTGGACAAGAAAATCCTTGTAACACCGCTAATAACTCCTGCCAAATAAACACTCTTTCATTGCTCCAGGAGGCCCATAACTTCCACATATGGCAATTTGATGCCCACCTGCAACTATGCCTTGAAACAGAATCCAATTCCCTCCCAACTCCCTCCTACAGCAATTAAAATAACTCTCATCCCATAACATCACTATACTACCTGAATTGCCTACAGCTTCCACCACTATATAGCCAAAAGAACCACGATCCCAAACTCTAACAAACTCTGTCTCAGACCAACCCAAGAATACCACTTTAGCTGACTCTTTAACAATGAATTCTTTATCCGAGTTCTGGTTAACCAAGGATCCTAACCCCCTTACATTCCACGATATAGCAGAAAACATTATATGGAGTACTACACACACACCACAGGATTAGAAACTCTAACCTTAGGGCTCTAAGTGAGAATTAGCCCACTCGGTATTCTCCTTGTCAACTAGCTCTTCTACCATTTCCTGCAACTCGGTAAGCAACTCGGTAACAAATTCTCCTTCCACTAAACCCAGTACCCTTCCAACCTCAAGAGCTCTTCTGACTTTTAACTCTTTTCTCTCTTCTCGGTTTTTAGTTTTTTCTCCTTCCACCACGCGCTTGTTCCCGGCTTCAATATCCGAGTCTTGGGTAGAGCTATCTCCAGATACCAAGGTCTTGAGGGAACCCGAGCCTGTAATTCTCTTCATTCTCTTCAAGCTAATACTTCTGTTTCTTTTAGCTTTCTCTAAAATTCTTATGAGTTGGTTTGCCAATTTACTAAGAGGCACGTTTCCCTCGACACTATGAAAGGATAATGGGTTTGAATTAGTGGATATAAAACCATTCGCTTCATTCTCATACGACGCTATTTTTCTCTCTTCCTGGAACATGGTTTCACACCTTTCAGTATCATAACCCAATTCCCCACTAGGCCCCTTTCAATGGCCCAAAGCTAACTGACTCCCAAGGTTGCCAACCGGGCTCCCCACAAGGCCCCTATGTGCTCTTAGTCAAGTGTTTTTCATAACACCACTCATTGATGCAGACCTCCTTTCAACCGACGCGACGTCATAGTCAGACGCAGCCCTTGAGGGAAGAGTCAATTGTGGAAGCTTGAAGGTAACATTACCGCCGACAACATGGGGTTTCTCAATGCATGTTTGAGCCATGCTCTTCAGGAGGTAAATTCTTGCGAGAACTGGTTGGCAAAGGCTGGTTTTGGATATACCCTTGGTGTCACTTTGCTGTCTGCAGTTTATAATGGCTGTTTTGGGGTTGCTCTGCGGTATCAGCAAGGGTCCCTTGTTTCACCTTGTAACCTGGTGTAATAGCTAGGCTTGTTTCATTCATGCACTTTAAAAAAAAAAAAAGACTTTGGAGTTTTTTTTCTCAAAATTTTTGCAAATATTTATTTTTATCAAGTGTTGGTATACTGATATTGAAATTGATACTGAAGTACATTATCTAATTCTTACATTTATTGCTCAACTTTTTTCCTGATCAGAACTTGCATACAGTCAACCACAAGCAAGCTAACCAGAAACCCAGGACTGGATTTAATGTATTACACATAGCAGTGACTTTGAAAGAAAATAACTGCCAACATTCCATAATTCAGAAAGTCTACACAATAAAAAGGTTATTACCAACAATGCCTCCTGAGTGCTAGAGTACACTCTGTCATGCCTTTCAATTCGGCAAGTATACAGGATGTTGTAGTACCAAGGTCGTCTCACAGGGATCTTTCCTAAGTACTATTAACAATGTGATATGCGATTATCTAGAAAGTAAAGCCTCAAAGAGGAGTCGATTGAGTGGTGATAAATATTTGGAAAAGTAAACAGTAATGAGTAATAATAAATAAGATGACAATGATGAAGAAAACACCTAGGACTTCGGGGAATCCCATGTCAAAATTTTCATGCAATTAAGTGCAACACAACCAAGCCGTGTCCTGTCACTACATGACCTGTCCGTGTAGATCTGATGTTAAATCTTAAAAACAATCTTCTTTGAAAGAACCGGTAAACTTAATTAGATCAATCACCTACTTCCGTAGAGCCGTAAAATTCCTTCCTAACTTATTTCCACTATCTGTTTGCCAGTGTTAAAACAAATTAAGAGCCATAAGACTTTTACCTACTAAATCTCCAATAGAAAGCATGCCTCCCTCGAGGTCGGTTCCTAAAGCCCGGTTTATGGTTTTCTATAGGAAAATGACGTTGTCACTTAACATGTTCCTATTATGAATTTTAAGCTAATTGGTGATCAAGCAACTAACTTAACTAAGCATCATAAACTAGATCAAAGAAGAATAATTTAAAGAAATAATATTTAATTAAGTATGCATGAAAATAATGACAAGATCATCCCCTCATCCTAGATTATAAAATTAGTTAGCCATAGAATGAGAAGTCATCATCTAAATATCTTGGAAAGAATTAAATAAATAACAATAAATGAATAAATCAAACCTTGAATGGATGAATAACCTCGTCACTTTATTAAATTCCAACCTCAAGCTACAACCGAAAATTCTAAAGTGTTTGATAAAGGGAGGAATAAAAAGTACATAATAAATCCTAAGTCTAATGCGTCTAAAATCAAGAACTGGAAGTGTCCTTTTGGCTTGTAGCTTGCGTCAATTTATAGTGCACTAGGGAGGGACCACTTGTGGCTGTGAACATTTTGCCAAATTTGCCAATCGCATGCAATGAGGAGTGGCGCAAGAAGTGGTCAATTTGACCATTGCTCTCCATTTGTTTTGCCAGGTCAACGACGTGAGTAAAAGTCCAATCTTTGAATAATTCATGGCCACCAGTTGCAAGCCCAAATCTCTCCTAGAATATCTCTAAAAAACTCTAGGTAGAAATAATTTGCAACCAACTTGTGGTGCAACTCCAAGTTAATCCAAATTTGCTGATTTAATCCAAAGATGTCCCAAAAGTCCTTATTTCCTGCACAAAAGACCTTGCACACTAGGATAAAAATTTTATTAAAATAAAATAAACTATATTGCTAGAAAAATAAATAAATAAATACTAAAAGTAAGATAATAAATCCCATATGCACTCATCACGCCTCCAAACTTAAGATTTTGCTTGTCCCAAGCAAATAATGTGAAAATAACGGTAAAAAGGGAGTTCACTCAACCGTACAATTGGGAACCGAAAATTCCAAACTCATAGAAGATCCCTCAAAAATATCCCAAGGTGTCAAGATCCTCAACCTTTACACAATCTCAAAAGGAAAAACTCAATTTAGACCGAATTCTACCTAACTGGGTGTTGACATCATCTGGCAAATTCTCCTCTTTCCTCTGTTTCCTAAAAAAAGTAGATTAGTTTTGGCATTTTTTTATTTAAGAAAAGAAAAGAAATAAGTCAAATAAGCAGGTTCATTACCCAGTCTCCACTAATGGCAAGGACATCAATCAAAAAAATCAAAAGGACTTAATTTGGGTTCTAATGGGGCTAGGTTTAATTTTAACAAAGAATAGGAAAATGAAGAATCAAAAGATGCAAATGCTCGAAAGAAAAATTTGTACCGTAGCACTTAGCCAAATAAATTGATTTTTGGATGGTTCTAAAACTGTGTGCATGCTGGAGAGTTTTTTTTTTTAACTTATTTATGTTTTCTTTTTGGGTTTTTGGTACAGTTGGTACCCAACTTTCTTACGTTAGGTCAATCGTGTACCTACAACTTTTCTCGAGACATTTATATACCTGGAGTTTTAGCGGGCAGGTCAGTCATGGGTCTCGGGCGGGGCATAAGCTGACATGGTTTTTGCCCGATTTTGGGCTGCTGCCCGTGGCTCAAAACGACGTAGTATCGTCATGATACGAAGTCGTTTAGCATCCATGATAAGAAAAATTTGTACCGTAGCACTCAACCAAAGAAATTGATTTTTGGATGGTTCTAAAACTGTATGCATGCTGAAGAGTTTTTTTTTTAACTTATTTATGTTTTCTTTTTTCTCTCTTTCTCTTTTTTCTAGAGGGACAATTATTTTCACGATGAGGAAATACTTTTTGTCCCTTTCTTTTCTTCTGTGTTTGTTTGAGAACGAATAAATAACACTCTCTCAAGTACTAAAAATGAGATGGAAGAGCGAGAGCATCTCTCTCTAACTTTCTCTCTCTAAAATTCTCCATAGAATTCAGTTCTTTCAACGAATTTCTTTGGGGAATTTAGTGATCTCTGTCAGCTTCTCTTCTGGTTTTCTTTTCTTTTTCTTTGTTTCCATCTATGGCACCAGCTTCTATGCTTGATACTAATGTTTTGATTTGTGAGAAATCTTCCCTCGTGATGGATTTGGGGCAACTTACTCTTCCAAGCCCTAAAAATATTTCTACAAAGCAATTGAAAGGAAAATTTGTTGTCTCAGTCAAATCACCTGTAGCTTTTGCTCATGTAGAGGCCTCTGTAGCTTCGAATGTGATTGCTTCTCAGCCTCCGGCCGGAATTTCTGAGTTTGAATCTACTGGGTTGGCTGCAACCTCTGAACCTCCTGTTCCTACGATTTCTAATGCCTCATCACATGGCGCTACTGCTTCCTGATCTAAGGTAGTCTCTACTCCTTCAAATTCCATGCCACAGCTGCAGTTTATGCAACCTATTTTCAGTGAGGATAGTACTAAGCTCTGTATTCCGACTGAATTGATTGAAATTGGTCGGAAAAAGTATTCCTTATGTTTGGTTGGGCAATTTGTGGGTACTGCTCCAAAAATAGGGCTAATCCATGCGATACTAAACAAACTTTGGGGGCATGATGGTTCAATTTCAGTCTCACACTATAAGGAGGGTTTATTTCTCTTTCAATTTCCGAATGATGCTGCTTACTCTCGTGCACTGCATAGGGGTCCATGGCATGTTGGTGGAGTACCTTTGACGCTCTGGCCTTGGAGTTCCTCTTTTAAGAAAATGGACTTTTCCAATGCTCTGTTTCCGGTTTGGATTGAGTTGCAACATGTACCTCTAGAGCTCCTTACTCAAGAAGGCCTTAGTTACCTTTCTAGCACTTTGGGGATGCCCCTTTATACTGATCAAGACTGTTCTAGACTTTTTAAGAGTGATTGTGCCAATGTGTGTGTTCAAGTTGATTTCTCAAAGCCTTTACTGCATGAATTGAAGCTTGATATTGATGGGGAGACTCTTTTTATTGATGTTGTTTACCCTTGGAAGCCGTCTTATTGTGACTTTTGCAAAGGCTGGGATCATCATGAATTAGCTTGCCCAGAAAAGAGGTTCATGAAAGTTTGGCTCCCAAAAAAGGCTTCTGGTCCTACAGTCATCTCTTCTGATGTTGTTGAGGATGTTGTTCCCTCTACCTCTGTGAGTCCTGTTGCTTCCTCTATCCCTATACAATCTACTAATGCTCAACTCCCTATTCTCCCAAAGTCTATAGTTGCTGTTGATTCACCTGTGCCTATTGCTAAGGCTTCTGCCCCTGTTGCCAATACCTCTTCTGTTGTCTGTCATAGTACTGCTCCTTCTAGTTCGGTAACTGATGTAAATGATGCTTTGCCATCGGTTTTGGCCCCAAGTCCAGTGAAGACCTGCAATGCACCTGTCATAAATGCTCCGAAGCCTGGTAAGTCTAAGCCAAAGCGAGGAAGGGGACCTAAACCAAAATCAGTTCCAGTTACTCCTTCAGGAGGTTCAGTTACTCTCTCTTTACCAACATAAAATGAAGTGGCTCATTTGGAATGTGCGTGGTCTAAATGACCACCAAAAACAAAGAGAAGTACTTCATGTTGTTCATAGTAATTCTGTTGATTTAGTATGCCTAATTGAGACAAGAATACAGTCAGAACGTGCTGCTGAAGTTCGAACATCTTTTCTTCCACAATGGCAGTTTGCAAATAATTATCAGCATGCACATCTTGGGAGGCTCTGGATTCTCTGGTCGAATAAAATTGATCTTCGCATACTTAATTCATCTGCTCAAGTTTTACATTGTTCTATTTCTTACCCCACAGAACAATCTGTCTGTTTTGTTTCTTTTGTTTATGGCTCAAATGTTGCTCTTGAGCGCTCAGCTAGTCTCTTCCCCAGCATCTCCAGGTTTTCTTTATTTGTTGGCTCCAAACCATGGTGCTTAGCTGGGGATTTCAACATAGTTCGTTCTCCTTCGGAATCTAGTTCTTATGTGCAGCATATGCTATCTGATATCGCTCAGTTCAATATCTGTCTTTCAAATAATGGACTGATTGATCACTCTTTTAGTGGCTCTTTTTATACTTGGTCAAACAGGCAGTCTGCAAATCCAATATTCCAAAAACTTGATCCATTCCTAACCAATGCTGATTGGTTTACTGTTTTTCCCCACAGCAATCAATCAATCAGTTTTGGACCAAAGCCATTCAAATTCTGTAATTATTGGGTTTCCCATTCCCAATTTCTTCCTAAGGTTTCTCATGCTTGGTCAAATCATGTTGAGGGATTTGCTATGTTTCGGTTTTGGCAAAAAATAAAGGTACTCAAAGCATTTCTTCGCAGATTGCATCGTGAAGTCTATGGTGACCTGCCAAACAAAATTGCTCTTGCCGAAATGGAACTGAAGTTAGTGCAGCTGCAACTTTTTGCGGGTGATATTAATAATGACCTCATGCTTATGGAACAGAGTTTACTTAAATCCCTTTATGAGCTCAAAAATGTGGAGGAATATTTTATGAAGCAAAGGTCACGTATATCCTGGCTTGCTTGTGGTGATTCCAACACTAGGTTTTTCCATAGCATGGTTAAGGTCAGAAAAGCCAGGAACCTGATTCGATCTATCACTACTCCTCAAGGAGTCACTTTAACAGAAACAAAGCAAATAGAGGAAGCAATTGTTGAGTTCTATTCAGCATTTTTGGGGAAGCGAAACCCTGATGCTATTCCTCCCACAATACCCTTTCTTCAAGGTCTATTAAAGCATACTTTCTCTGCCTCTAATTCCCAAATGCTCTCTGCTGTAGTTACTCCCTCTGAGATCAAAGCTGCCATGTTCTCATTGGGTTTGAATAAATCCCAGGGACCTGATGGCTACACTACTGAGTTTTTTAAAGATGCTTGGCCTATTATTGGTGCGGATGTTATTCAAGCAGTCTAGGAATTCTTTTCTTCTGGCAGAATCCTTAAAGGTATCAATTCTACTATCCTTAGCTTGATCCCAAAACTTCCAAATGCCCAAAAAATAACTGATTTTAGGCCTATAGCATGCTGTACCACACTACATAAGTGTATCTCTACAATTCTGGCTAATAGACTACAAAAATGCCTTCCTTCTCTTATAAGTTGTAGTCAGACTGCTTTCATCCCGGGTAGGAAAATTGCGGATAATATTTTATTGGCACATGAATTGGTCCATAAATATCACAAGCCTGGAATCTCTAGTAGATGTGCAATGAAAATTGACCTTATGAAGGCTTTTGACACTGTTGACTGGAATTTTCTGCTGAATGTCCTAAGTGCTATGAATTTTCCGGCTCAATTTATCTCCTGGCTCCAAGCTTGTTTTACTACAGCCATGTTCTCAGTGTCTATAAATGGAGCTTTATGTGGGTTTTTCAAAGGAGAAAGGGGTATGTGACAAGGGGACCCCCTTTCTCCCTATCTTTTCGTCATTTTCATGGAAGTACTCTCATGTTTACTCACAAGAGCTGCAACTGATCAAACCCTTCCATATCATCCAAAATGTGCTCCACTACAGCTCACTCACCTTTGTTTTGCTGATGACCTAATGGTCCTTTCGGATGGAAGTTTGAAATCTGCTGCAACTATTACTCGTTTGCTCCAGGATTTCTATGTCTTATCTGGTCTAAAATACAACCCTGCTAAGTTTGAAGTATTCCTAGCAGGTATGTCTGATGATCTGGAGCAGCAATTTCTGGCTATATGTGGTTTTAATAAAGGCAGCTTGCCTGTGAGATATCTCGGACTGCCTCTCATTTCTGGCCGACTCACCTATGCCCATTGTCTGCCCCTTATCAATAGGATTACAGCTCGCATACAATCCTGGATTTCCAAATATCTTTCTTTTGTTGGAAAGCTTTAGCTGGTGATGTCTGTCTTATTCAGTGTGCAAAACTACTGGTCCAGCACTTTTATTTTACCGACAAAAGTAATTAAAGAAGTGGAAAGGCTCTGTGCATCTTTCCTATGGTCTGGCTCTTCCACCAATGCTAAAAAAGCTAAGGTAGCCTGGACTGATCTCACTTTGCCAAAGCAGGAAGGAGATCTTGGACTGAAGAAAATAAAAGAGTGGAATCAAACGAGTAATGCTCAGCATCTTTGGAGCATAATGATGTGTGATGGATCAATATGGGTAGCTTGGGTGTCAAAATATATCTTAAAAGGCCGCAGCTTATGGAGCTTGCCTCTCCCCTCAAACTACTCTTGGAGTATTCGTAAAATCTTCAAACTTAGGTCTTCTTTCAAAACAGCTATCTTTCATTCTATTGGAAATGGTGATTGCACTTTTGTATGGTGGGACAATTGGCATCCACATGGCCCCTACATCTCTTAATTTCAGCTGATCAAGTTCCTAGAGCAAAAATTCCAGTTCAAGCAAAGGTAAAATCCTTAATTTATGGTACTTCCTAGAACTGGCCTCATAGTCGACTACCAATTATTGAAACTCTGAAACAGATAGCTGAAAATACTATCATCCCCTCTGCTAGTTCTGATCAAATTATTTGGTCATTGACCTCTTCTAGTACCTATACCGTTAAAAGTGCTTGGCAGTTTATACGTGTCAAAAAGCCTCGTGTCTCATGGTTTAAGCTGTTATGGTCTGTGGGATTCATCCCCAAACATAGTTTTATCTGCTGGCTTGCTATCTTAGACCGACTCTCCACTCGTAATAGATTACAATCTTGGGGTATATTAACTGTTGCTCGCTGTCTTCTTTGCTCCCAAGCTGATGAATCCAGAAATCACTTATTTTTCCAATGTTCTTACTCTTCTGCTGTTTGGAGTCGGATGCTTACCCTCTGCAATGAAGCTCGAGCAGTTAGCTCCTGGAATGATGAATTTAGTTGGGCTCAACGATTTTTGCATAAAAGATCTATTTCAGCTCTGGTATTACGACTTGCATGGTGTGCGTCCATTTATCACCTATATCGTGAAAGAAATGCCCGTTTTCATACTGCTTGCTCTCGGCCTCCTGAAGCCATTGTTGCTGATATATGTGCAGATTTAAGGATGCGTTTATGTAGTCTTTCAAATCTTAAAGCTCGCTCTTCTTCTTTAGCTATTCAACAATTATGCTCTTTCTGGGGTATTCAAGTCTCAAACTCTCATGTATTAGTTCCTTGATTTTTGTATTCTGATATAGTCGTACAGTGTATATTTGTTAGGGTCTCTCTAACCAAGTTTCTGCAATGAGAATATTGATTTGATTCTCAAAAAAAAAAAAATAACACTCTCTCCAGAATCGACACAGGCTCCTTGTGTTGTGCCTGTATAGATGAACCATATATCAACTCGTATGAGACAAAATATTTTGAGCAAAATGCATAAAGGAATGGAAAAGGGAAGAAAGTGTGATGATAGCCATGGTTTCAAATTGGTTAAGGTGGTGAGATGTGGGTATGAATAAATGGTGGCTATCAAATATGGGCCCAAAAGAGTTAGCAAGGGAGAAAATGTACACACGGGTACGCTGAGTCTAAGGGTTTAGTGATTGCAAACCAAGAGAAATGCCTTAATCATGTCCAAATGAAATCTTCCTTGCAAAAATTTGGCCTCGAATGAGTTATGAACCTGTTCTAAGACCTGTTATAAATGCAAATTTTTTTTGTGTTTTTGAAAAGTAACAGCGGAAAAGAGTTATCCGGATAAGGTGAATCAAATAACATCGCGGCCTAGAAAGGTATTACCCGGCCCGTACCGAAATTTTTTTCCATCAAGGCTAATGCAAGCCCGAAAATACCTGACATACAAGGGATGGAATTGATGGATTTATGTTCGAGTAGTCAAGTCGGAGCAATCTGTGACTTTGCCAAAAGCACATTATTTATCCATAGACAAAATAATAATAAGAACAAGAAGCTGAAATAGTAAAGAAACTGAAACTGTTTAAAAGTTGCTATGTCCTCATTGTACAAAACCAAAACAATCCCCCAAACTGTAAATTGGCACAGTGAAGTACATAAAAACAGAAAACTGCAGCATGAGTTTATTAGCGAAAAGAAAGAAAGAAGGGAAAAGAGAATGATAAAAGGGTAGAAACCAATAGCACCAATCAGCGCGTATGACGTCGCATCAGCAAAGAGTCCAAATCCTTCTTGATCTCAAAGATACAAGGAGCCATCAGCCACAATGCCTCCAATAAATTCTGCTGGAAGATTGGGAATTCTGTTTGTAAGGTCGATTGCCTCTCATCGGCACGTGCTTGGCGGGCAGCCAAGCACAGGAAATCAACATAAAGATCCGGCAAGGCCTCTAGTCCCTCCATTGCACGCTTGGAAATGAGCAGCTTGGGTGGAACGGTGGCGGGCTGATCATCATCCCCATGGGCAGCAGCTGTGGCTTCTATGTCCTGCACAGGAAAAGTGTGTGCACTACCATCCCAAGGTGTCCTAGGTAAGCCCCTGCGACAAAAGGTATCTATGTCTAAATCGGTTTTGTGTGGATGCATTGTGTACCTAGACAAGTCAAGACCAAGGAATGCACAATAGCAGACACTAGACCACCCCTACCAATTTTTTTTATTGAAAATATGAGCAGTTTTGTGGAACCTATACAACAAGAAACAACTGGTGTTCACCGGAACCCTATGGGTCTGTTTGGTTGCCTGGATTGTCAGTCCAAGTCCACCTGGACTTGGACTGGTCTGGACTTGGACTGAACTGAACTGGACTGAGACCACGTTTGGTTGTCTGGACTCTATGAGTGGACTGTAGACTAATCCAAGCAGACCGTGTTTCGTTGTACATGGACTGGACCTAGACCAAATGACAGAAATGACCAGAATACCCTTAGGACTGAAATGAGAAAAGATATTAACTGTTTGAGTTAAAATGTACACCAACCCTTTTTTAAAACAAATTCATATGGTTCACTTAATATGTAGACTTTTTTTTTGGACGTCCATAAGATATTAACCATTTACACTAATATTTTTTCCCCATTTGTATTCCATATATTTAATAATATGAGTGTTAAGTGAAATAAATTCAATGAGACAAAATAGACGAAGCAATAAAATATTTTTCGATTACATCATTGATAAATGTCATGCCATTGCCACAACTCTTACAACAAAATGTAGAGCTCAAAGTTCAAATTCCAGTGCAATTGTTCATCGTCCTACACGATCTGCACCCTAATCTTACATATTTTTGGCAAAGTTAGTTACAAATGTGTTTAGTACGAAGCCTAAGACCACCCCGATAAGTAAAGTCAATGCAAACCACAGTTTAAGACTCTTGTCTTCTTTTTTGGGCAATGAAACAAGAGGCTCATCAGGCACATTCTCGGATAAATTCTGAGTTTCCTTGATGAAGTTGCTACAATTATCATGAACCCATCTCTTCTCGCTCAGCACATATGCAGCTTGAGCCTCACCTAATGTCTTATACCCTTGGTACGTTGCATTCGAATACCCATCAACGGCTAATTTCACAGATGCCCAATCTTCATAAATCCCATTCTGACGCCCATTTAACACCACATAATACCTATACTTCGCCATGCTTCACAATGAGTGCCTATATGAGAAATAAAATTCACATAAATTAAATGACTTTAATATAAAAAATCAACTTCCTGCTTATGAACTTAACCTGCATTTTGTGCATGACACAATAGGATGAAATTCTCACATACATACTGGAAACCAAATTGGAACCTTGCATCAATAACATGTGCAAGGGCAATGAAAATGCCAGCAAAATAAGCATTCACCAACAATCAGTAAACACATCAACAACTGCCAAGAACAATCAGCAACAATCAATGACACTTGGGCCAAATTGGAACCAAGATCACCAAAACACATAAAGCACGTAGTACACATTTCAACTAATAACACATCAACATCTTTGAAAACCTACCCATTGGTTTCAGAAACATACACAGATACATGACTACACAGACCCATTTGTTTCAGTCAGGTCACATTCATGCATTCTACATAACCCAAAACATGCATTCTACACCTGAAACAAGTAGCATTCCTTGCACAAGAACCTACAACTATGGAATTACTAACATCCTTACAACTAAAACCAGCTTCTTATCCTAGCTTAAAGCCGCAAAAACATCAAGAATGGATCTTGATGACAACCAAAAACAAGAAGCTAACACAACAGCAACAAGCATCTTCACACACTAGCCAACTTCACTGCCCACATCACCTTCTCCTCATCATCCAACCTCCAGAACAACTTCACATGCTTTGGCTCCTTCTGCATGGTATACAAGGTGGCAATGATGGTTCGCTTGGGCATAAACAGTCGGTCCAGCTCATTTCTAACAGCTTCCAGTGCATCTATAGCATCATCTTGTGCAACTTCTTCTCCCTCAGAGGCCTTCTGCTTTTTGGAACTTATTGCTTCATGCATCTGCACCCTTTCCTCTTTGGAATCAATGACAAAGGTCTCCATACACTTCATCAATTTCTCTATGGGGTCACTCTCCCTGACATGCTTTCCTTTACTAGTTCATGCAGACGCATCAGTTTGCTGTCCCGTAGTTGCAGGAGTCGGATTAGTGTTGAGGGGGGTAGCAGCCTCATTTTCATCAACGTTTTCATTTAGTGTCGGTTCAGCATCAGCATCATCAGCCACATTTTCTGTTCCCCTTTGATTCTTCTCCTACTGCTCCTGGAGACACTTTTCCCTCTCCCTATTCCTGGTTATCTTTGCCACACCTGAGGCATGATCCTTTCCGAAAATATGGCAAAAGCGATCATACTCGGGGAAAGGAGTGCCAGCATGGTACTTGGCCTTAGGACGCTTTTGCACAGATTGTTAAAAGAAATAGAAGTGAGTAACACTGTTAAAATCATAAACAACTCTAGAATTTATTGTGTGCTTTAGAACATAAACAAAGCAGAAAAAACAAGAGTGATTCCAGCAAACAGAAGCAATCATCATGGTAATATACCACCCAACATGGAACCAGAAAATAAATGAGGACTGCACTCCCTTGTTTTCACACTCATTAACCAGTCCAGTCCTAACTTCTACTCTTTTTTCTAATCTCAGCAACCAGAAAAAGGCAAAAGAAAATAGCAATACCCGCTGCAATAGCAAAAGAACAATTTAAGGCATAAATTAATCAATTGCAAATTAAGTAGTCCAGAAAAATAAATCCAGCATTGTATAACAGCTCTAAACAACAAAAAAAAGTAGATTAAATAGTCAACAGAATAAATGCACTTGCCTTGTTGTATGCATCAAGCACCTCCTTAGCTGGCGCTGTAATTGATATAAAGGATGGCAGCATCACATTTCGAGTTGGGAAGGAGACTGTGGAGTTTAATGTCCAGAAGGCTTTGAAGTCTGAGCTCCCAACTAATGCTTGCTATATGGTTCGAATTTTGGATGATAATGTGGAGGATATTGTAGCTGAAGCAACGCCCGCTGTTAACACTGCTGATGCTTTATTGGCATGTCTGGCCAACAGTGCGGTACCTGAGGATGAAGACCCTACTGTGGGAGATGTGGCTCACGTATTATCCACTACAACAATCGTACATCCCTCGTTGCATGTGTTTGAAGTGCTCCAGTGACCAGCTGCAGACGTTGCTTCATCGTCAGCAAAACCAGCGGTGGAATTGAAACCACTTCCATCTCATCTCAGTCCCTCTCTCTATATGCATCGCATCCCATTGGAGGAGGGGTGTAAAGCCACGGTTGAGCAAAAGAGGAGATTGAACAAGAACATGAAGGAGGTGGTCAAGAAGGAAATTCCTCAACTTCTTTTTGAGCCACCATGAGCAGCATACGCTGTAGGGTGTCCAGCTACAGGACGTAAAAGAAGCGCTGCTCGGGAGGCAACCCGAGGTAAATTTTATTGTTTTCAGTACATCCCGTTAGTTTTGTTATCGTTTTTTTTTTGTTTTTGTTGCTGTTTTTGCAGCCATAAAAAGTAAAAAAATCACAAAACCATAAAGACAGGGGATTGTGATGGGAAGCAGCATGCACTGCCAGTGCGGCACACCACTATCAGCAAACAGAGAAGCATACTTGACCCTACTTTTGTATTTTATTTTCCAGTGAACTGTTTGTCATATTGTGTGCATTGTTGTGTTTTCTAAATGGCCGTCATACCCCTACATCCATGCATCTCACATTTCGTTTCAAGTTTGGGGGAGTCCCTCCCTTTTTGTTATGTTCTTGTTTTTATGTATTTTGTGCTTTATTTCTGCCCCAGTGAGGACACTATGGAATTTAAGTTTGGGGGAGGCAAAAATTGCCATTTATGTGTTTATGTTTATGCATTCTGTTCATGGCCAATTGATTTTTGATGTGTATACTGCTGGATTTTATTATGCCTTCTCGATTTTATTCGCTGAAGTAGAACGCTGCAGCGCACGGCTTCACTCGTTGCGATTTCCTGATGATTCTTAAATTTAACACCTGATAATCATTCAAGTTCAGTATGGTTTAGTTTGTACAAGATGAGAAAATCAAAATCACTTGGGAGTCGTGATACCAACAAGGTAACTTGTGCCAATTGCTCTTCTTTTAACTTTACAGTACCCGCTGTCAGCTATCTTAGAACCGATTCTCATTTTCTTTTGAAGCAAAAATTTAGCGTATTGGTATATTTGAGGAAGTGACATAGGCATTGTTTGCTGAGCTTAATATGACTTTTATCCTACCTATATCATTATTTTCCACTTGACAACCCCTTTGAGCCTAGATTGATAGTCAAATTTATTTTCACATACCCACACCATAATATCTGAGCTTTTTGAGCCTCGAATGACCATCAAAGTGCTTTTAAGCACGCTGTTCTTCAAATTATAGCCCGACCCTATCTGTTTGCCTTCCTGATTCTAATTTTTAGGATGGCAGCGTCGTGACAGCACCCGCTGTAAGCTGAAAAACACAAGGAGTTTGTGGAGACATAAATGGAGCTTTGTAATTTATGAATATGGAGATGAGTGATGTACTATAAAGTGGCCATGGGAGTAATCAAAAGAAGAAAAGAAAAAGAAAAAAACAAAAACAAAAAAAAGAAAAAAAAAAGAGAGAGAGAGAGAAAAACTCTTTTCACTCACTTGAAAAACTTTTGCTCTCATTAGCTCTTGTTAATCTTTTTGTGCTTCAAAGGTTCTAAAAATTCTTAGTTTGTGCAATATTTTGTGGAAGAGGCTATCCTAAGTTAGGATTTTAGAAGGTAAGCAGTTTGTGTTATCCTTCTAAATCCCTTTCTTTGTTAGCCCTAAACTAACCTCATTACAAGACCAAGGAAGACCTTTTGATCCTTGATGATGCCTTTATGCTCATTATTAGAGATTGAAAATTTGAATTGGCTTATGAGATGGTTGATTAGTTTGGGTACTTAACTTTTTGCAATGGCATGCGGAACTTTGAAGGTTGAATGGCCACCTTTTTGATTTTTTTTTTTTTTTATCATCACAGGTGGCTTTTGGATTTTTTGGGCCCCCATGTTTAGTGATTTGGCCAATTTGGTACCCCGACATTTTTTTTGGTCGGGCATAGACCCCGATATTGCATGGGCAGGCCAAACGTAGACCCTGGTCCGGCACGGTTTCGGTTCGGTATGGGAAGAATTTGGGGCTTTGAGTAAAGTGGGCCCCACTAAGCCACCTGTGTCCGACGTGGCATGAAACGGTGTCGTTTTCTCATTTAAAACGACGGTGTTTTGCTACAGTAACACGCACAAATACCCGGGCAGCCTCCATGTCAGCAGGTGCCTGACCAGGCGTATACGTTTGGCCTGCCCATACAATCTCGGGGTATATGCCAGGCCAAAAAAAATGTCGGGGTACCAAATTGGCCAAACCACTAAACACAGGGGCCCAAAAAACCCAAAAACCCTAGAAAGATTCATTGGAATTTTGTTTAAAGGGTTAAGCACCTTTTATATACCTCGAGTTTTCCTTTTGTCCCGATCGTATACCCCGGAGTTTTTGTGTCCCTTTTCTGTACCCTGAGGTTAAATTTTTGTCCCTTTTGTGTACCTCGGGCAGCCCGGACGATGACATGGCCATCTATCCGGGTCCACTTGACATGTGGCATAATGTCATTGGTTCTATGTGGGAATTTTTGTGGGACCCACAAACTAGAATATTTGAGAAATAAGGTGGGTCCCATAATAATATCCACGTATTGCCAATAGAATTGTGACACGTGTCCAGTTGATCCCGATAAATGGCCACGACATCACTTGGGCTGCCCGAGGTATATGAAAGGGACAAAAATTAAAAATCCGGGTACATAAAAGGGACAGAGAAACTCTAAAGTATACAATCGGGACGAAAGGAAAACTCGAGGAATACAAAAGGTGTTTAACCCTTTGTTTAAACTCTATTATATTGTTCCTTAATATCATACCCTTACTGGGAGGGAAAAAACTTCTTCAGAAATGCCTGTGATAGGGGAGCCCATGTATCAAATGTCCCAAGAGCTTGTGCAGTCGACCACGCCGTCACCTTGTCCTTGAGTGAGAAAGGAAAAAGGCGCAGCTTGATAGCATCTTCGAAGGCTCCATTCACCTTGATTATGTCACATATTTCCAGAGAATCTTGCAAATGTTGATTTGGAGCTTCAATAGAGGAGCCCCCGAAGGGTTCATTTTGGACTATTTTGATAAGGGTCGGCTTCAACTCAAAGTTATTTGCTTGCACAGCTGGACGGACCACGCTGGACTGTGCAAAGGTTGCATCGGGGATGGAGAAATCCCGGACCGGCCTGTGCCAAGGTCCGTATTGGACTACCTCGATCCCCTCGTTGTTTTTATGTTCTGCCATCTCTGCTCTGGACGAGGCGCGGTCCTCTGGTTCCTTCTCAAGCCGGAGCTTGCGGAGTTTGGTCCAAAAAGTCCTTTTGATATTGGGGTCTTGTTTTGCAGCTGGTACTCCCGAGCTTCTAGTATTCATGCACCGAAGAAATCTAAAGAAGACTGAACAAACTAAACAAACGGGTGAAAAAGAAAATATAAATCTAGATTAACCAAGTTACAAAGTTAAATAATATTAACGCCAATCCTCGGCAACGGCGCCAAAAACTGGATAGCCGCCTGCAAGTATACAGGATGTTGTAGTACCAAGGTCGTCTCACAGGGATCTTTGCTATGTACTAATAACAATGTGATATGCGATTATTAAGAAAATAAAGCCTGAAAGAAGAGTCAATTGAGTGGTGATAAATATTTGGAAAAGTAAACAGCAATGAGTAATAATGAATGAGATGACAATGATGAAGAAAACACCTAGGACTTTGGGGAATCCCTTGCCAAAATTTTCATGCAATTAAGTGCAACACAACCAAGCCGTGTCCTGTCACTACATGACCTGCCCGTGTAGATCTGATATTAAATCTTAAAACCAATTTTCTTTGAAAGAAACGGTAAACTTAATTAGATCAATAACCTACTTCCGTAGACCCGTAAAATCCCTTCCTAACTTATTTCCACTATCCATTTGCCGGTGTTAAATAAATGCCTTAAGACTTTTACCTACTAAATCTCTAATAGAAAGCACGCCTCCCTCGAGGTCGGTTCCTAAAGCCCGGTTTATGGTTTTCTATAGGAAAATGTTAGGAAAATGACGTTGTCACTTAACATTTTCCTATTATAAATTTTAAGCTAATTGGTGATCAAGAAACTATGTTAACTAAGCATCATAAACTAGATCAAAGACGAATAATTTAGAGAAATAATATTTAATTAAGTGTGCATGAAAATAATGACCAAGATCATCCCCTCAGTTAGCCATAGAATGAGAAGAATTAATTGCAAGAGAAGTCATCATCTAAATATCAAGGAAAGGATTAAATAAATAACAATAAATAAATAAATCAAACCTTCAATGGATGAATAACCTCGTCACTTTATTAAATTCCAACCTCAAGCTAAAATCAAAAATTCTAAAGCGTTTGATAAAGGGAAGAATAAAAAGTACATAATAAATCCTAAGCCTAATGCGTCTAAAATCAATAACAGAAGTGTCCCTTTGGCTTGTAGCTTGCATCAATTTATAGTGCACTAGGGAGGGACCACTTGTGGGTGTGACCATTTTACCAAATTTGCCAATCCCATGCAATGAGGAGTGGCGCAGGAAGTGGTCAATTTGACCATTGCTCTCCATTAGGGCTGTGCAAAAATTCCGAACCGACTGTATTGAGCCGATACTGACCGACATCGACTCAGTATCGGTCGGAAAAAAGTGTGGTCGGCTCGGCTTGAAACTGCACCACAAACATAGCAGTACAAGGGTTGCATGTGTCGGTCGGTATTGTCGGTAACCGACCCCGACCATGGTTGAACCCATGATATAAACACTCTAACTTACCTACCAACCCACCCCGAACTAAACACTTTACAAACCTAAAAAAATCCTAATTCCTCTCCTCTCTCTCTCTCTCTCTCTCTCTCTCTCAATACCATCACCTCACCCCCCTGTTCCAGTCTCCTCCCATCTCTCCCTCTCAACTACTCTAAATTTATTGAAGGATTCGATACCTAATTCCTCTCCAGTCTCCCTCTCCGTCTGCCACTGCAAGCAAAGGAGGGAGGCTAGTAGTAGCAGCCATCGTCACCTCCTCCTCGTTGCCGCTCAATCTTCTTCCATTTGCCACATCAATAACCGGCCTTCAACCCCATTCTCAGTGAGTTTTTCTTTTCTTTCCCTCCTTCATCTTCAATTTCTTCCTCTTTGTCCGTGTCAATTTCAGTGTAAAAATTGAAAATCCCCAATTTGTAGTTTCCAAAACCTAGTTCTTCAAACTTTCAATTGTCCGTTAATTCGGGTTTAATTCATGAAGTAAATGTTAATTTCCCTTTATTTTCCTCTATTTTGCATTTAATCAGGCTTCCTTTTTGGGTTTTTTTTTTATGCTATTTGAACGGATTTGAAGGGGGGATTGTGGTTCTCCGAATCAAAATTGGTCACAAGATTGTGGATTTGTAATTGTATTAATGGGAGATTTGATAGTCAATTGAATGGATTTGAAGGGGCGATTGTGGTTCTCCGAATCAAAATCGGTCACAAGATTGTGGATTTGTAATTGTATTAATGGGAGATTTGACCATAATTGTTGTTGGTAGAATTTGTAATGGCATTAGTAGCATTTAGTTGTAATTGCTATTAAGTAGTTTCCATACTTGCTTGTAATTGCTATTATTAAAATTCAAAATTTTAATTTTTTCCATTGTATTGGCAATTTATATTTAAAATAGATTGTTGTTTGGTAGAATTTATACTTGTATTAATAGCATTTGGTTGTAATTGCTATTAAATAGTTTCCATTAGTTGGTTGTAATTGCTATTAAAATTCAAAATTTTGATTTATTCCGTTGAATTGGCAATCTATATTTAAAGCAGATCTTGTTTTCTTTCATGTGTATAGTCGGTTCGGTATTGTCGGTATGCCGACCGAACCGAGTCGGTATGGCCTATTTCTTAGCTCGGTATAAGCTGATCGGTAGGAGGTCGGTAGGAGGGTACCTCCTGTATTGTCGGTATGACCAAAAATCGGCTCGGTATTACCGAACCAAGCCGTTTGCTCACCCCTACTCTCCATTTGTTTTGCCAGGTCAACGACGCGAGTAAAAGCCCAATCTTTGAATAATTCATGGCCACCAGTTGCAAGCCCAAATCTCTCCCGGAATATCTCTAAAAAATTCTAGGTAGAAATAATCTGCAATCAACTTGTGGTGCAACTCCAAGTTAATCCAAATTTGCTGATTTAATCCAAAAAAGTCCTAAAAATCCTTATTTCCTACACAAAAGACCTTGCACACTAGGATAAGAGATTTATTAAAATAAAAATAAAATAAAATAAAATACTAGAAAAGTAAATAAATAAATACTAAAAGTAAGACAATAAATCACAAAATAAACCCAAGATGTGTGTAAAATATGCACACATCACGACCCCAAACTTAAGATTTTGCTTGTCCCCCAAGCAAATAATGTGAAAATAATGGTAAAAAAGGAGTTCACTCAATCGGGCAATTGGGAGCCGAGCCTATTTTTGAGTTGTTCGAGATCGACTCGACTTGAATGAGTTTGACCCGAGTTCAAGTTTAGTGGGACTCTACTCGTGAGACTCGAAACCTAATTAAGGTCCCAATGGAGCCTAGCTAACTTTCAGCTTTGGTCTTTAACCCTTATTATTATTGTTGCACTAGAGTTTATATTCATTATTTTCTTCTGCTGAGAATTGGTTATTTCAAGCTTAGCATACATATTTGAGTTCGATTTAACCAAATTTACTTGAATTTATTGGTAAAAAAATAAGTTTAAACATGTATATGGAAGCTCAATTGAACTCAAATTTTGGCTCGAAATCATTTCGTGTTTGAGTTCTAACTTAAAAATTTTTGAACGAGCCAAGCTTGAGCCGCCTATGTTTGGGCTTGGCTCAGCTCGTTTACACCCTAGTTTTGTGTTGAAGAACAAAAACCAAGTAACAAATAAATACATGGAGGGGTCCAGTCCAAAAGGAAAAAGAAAACGAGTTCTCCTCAAACCCAATGCAGTCTACACTTAATCTGTCTCCATAATCTATCTTATCTGAGTGAGAAAGCCTTTAGATTTTAGAGATTTGATATTCGGGTACTTCTTGGACCTAGTCTAAACTCTTTTGCTTCAGTCATGTATTCTTCTTTTGTTTAGACATTTCCTAGGATAGGTACATAGAATAACACTTGCAGATTAATGCTTGGATAGTGCATCATGGTCTTTTCATGTTGGAGACATGGTTTGATTCCGGATGAATGGCAATTTTGGACCTTATACTAAGTTGGCAAATTTTGTAACGTCTTAGACTTAGGGATCCGGTTATATTTTGTTAACGTGCCATATGACTGGGAGACACATCATCAAAAAAATATGACAAGATCAGCTAGAAGATCAGTTTTACATTTTCTAAAGCCGTACATAGACCAAAATAGGACGATTTTCTATACCGGTATGAATGGTTAAATATATATTGAGAGAGAGGTATGAAATTTGTCAAATGTCCCTAGTGCAACAAAATACACTATAATGAATGGTATATAGGTACGAAATTTGCCAAATGTCCCTAGTGAGATAAAATACACTATTTTTCCACCCAATATTTGGAGTTTTATCTAACTAATTCAAATCCGACCAAGGTTGTACAACTAATTATGATGGGATGACTAACCCTTTAACGCCATTCCCATATTGAATAGGTATTCAACCTCAACCAGTGGCAAAGCTCAGGGGCTGGTGGGGCCATGGCCCCCCTAACTTACTATGTATATCTATTATGTAATAAATTAGCTTATAAAAATAGCTTGGTGGTAAGATGTAGCCACAATTACTTGTCAGCATAGGTTCAAAACCTAGTGGTTGACTTTCTAGTTATATTTTCGCACCCTTCCCAATATTTTATGAAAAATCAATTTAAATTCTGTAATTTATAAAGTTTTTAGATAAAAAGGAAAATAAGTGCTACTAACCCTAATACAAAATCATTCTTATTCTTAATTATGAGAAAGGCTTCACTACAACCTATAGTGTTCACTAGGTTCTAAGTTGAGGATAGGTTTTTCCTAGTCTAGGGTCAAAGTAAACTAGTGCATTCAATGAATATTTACGGTGATATTTAGAGATTACTTATGAAGAAAGACCATTAATAAAATTTGAACTCTCAAAATAATATAAATGTTGATTGAACCTCAACCAAAATTTCATATTTTCGATGATAAGATGTATATACTAACGCCATAACGTTTCTAACAACACCCACAAGGTTTCTAACATGAAATCCATATCTCAAAAGGTATATCCAAGGGACCCTTTGGCCAATCAAGAACTACACATGTACTATTGTACAGTAAAATCATAATCCACCAATATTCTCTTTTCTTTAGCATCGAAAAACAAAAAAGCTAAAGCAGTTAGACAATTCGTTGCTTAGAATCCTTCTCCACCCAACTGTCGGCAGGATCTTTCATGGCATTTGAATTCAATAATTAAAATATTAGGGAAGGAATATTGATAATTATATCCTTTTTATCACAAGCTCGTAATATTCAGCTTCATAATTTGTTTCATCTCCAAGTTTTCCTTTTGCAAAATAGTTGTACCAAAATGAGAGAGTGAAAATTTCATGAAAATAGAAAAAAAAAAAAAAAGAGAGAGAGATACAATAAGCTGATGATAGAGCTTCCTTTTCTTTTTATTTTTTTTCTTAAAAGTAGTAAAGTTCAAAAAGAAGAATTTCTTGTTCCTAAAATAAAAAAAAAGAAGATTTTCTTTCTAAGTATAACGTGCGCGTGTGACATCTGGACATTTTGGTTTGTGAACTTTAGCAGGCTAAGGGTTAAATGGATATTCTTTACTATTTAAATCTTTTTAAAGTTGTGCAAAATGACAAAATTGTATGCATATCCTTTCAAAACAACTGTGGAATTTCAAAGATAACTAATTATTATAAAAAGAATAACTAATAATTGTATTCGTGCATGTATATTTTTGGGATAGATAGACCCGCCAATCCATTATTCCGATCACCTACCTACTGTTGTGTCATTCAAGTCAACCAATTAAACAAATATAGGTACCAAATCTTAATTCTGAGCCGTTAATTTCTTGTTAGCTTCAAGTAGCTGGTAATTAATGGTTAATATTTTTGCCCACATTTTTAAACATATATATATATTATTATAAAGTAGCTGATAAATAAGTTTTGTGGTAATGCGACAAGAAATCATTCACTCTTAATTAATATCCTCACTGGACTTTGTGGCTCCGTACATTAACTATAATTTTTATTTACACGTTAATTTTTAAAATTAAAATCCTAAACTAGGGATTTTTTTCTCTGTAGGATTTTCTCTTTTCTCTCCTCCTCATAGAGAAAACCTTTGATCTACAACTTGAGGCTTCCGCCGAATTTCGTACGGCGGTGAGCCCCCACCAAAATTTCTTTCAACTAGCTAGTTTTTTTTTTAATTTTATTGGTTTACTCCCATTTTTTATGGGTTTAGTCTCACTTTTTGTGAGTTAGTTTTTCTCCTTCTGGAGTTTTCTCACCTTTTTTGGTCTTTCAAATAAGACTGTGGGAGCGAAAAGTCATGGAGGAAGATTCGATTTGAAGAATGATTCTGTATCTACTACAGAAATTTACCAACAAATGGATATTTTCCTCCACAGGTATGTCTCAAATTTACTTGTTGGCATGGTGGTTGCTGTACGGACCATACTGGATCTGATTCTCGCGAGAGTAGTGCGTCTTTGTAAATCCTCTATAGAAGGAGATAAATCACGTTGTGTTTTTATGTAGTAGATTAAGAAGAATTCTTGTGTTGAATTTTTTTTTATGCTTTTTCTATATTAGATCTTCAACTATGTAATTTCAGATCTTTAGATTTGTTTGTATGAATAAAGAATGCTCCTTTTTTTAAAAAAAAAAAATATTAATTTCTCACCATCTGAATCACGTACGCAAGAAATGGAAAAGAATAGCATTCCTTGTTAGTAATATCCTAGAACTATATTGAAATCGAAGCTTGGTTTCCAACTTGCCTTGCAAAACAAGGAACAAAAAGAACTTTTGTTTGGCTTTTCTTTTTGTTTCTTTTCTTTTTTATATGAACTTCTACTTTCTCTTGGCGATATGCCACGTTATCGTGGCTTTTACCCTTTAATAAAAAGTGACTTGCTTATCAAACAAAAGTAACACTAATAATAAACCGGGGGTTACTTAATTATCATCAGCTGGATTAATTTATATATCTACATTGAAATCCATTCGTGATATATGGTCAGTCTTAATTCGAAGTAAATTCCGTCTTGGGTGGGATAACATTCAGATTTAGTTGGAACTATTATAGGGTTAAGACCTAAGAAAACTAAATTATCAAAATTTGCATGGATTGATCATCCGAAAACAAAAAAGGTTTGCGTCGATCATTTTTATCCTTCAAAATTCCATGGACGTAGATATGCCATAATGGCGAGTTTCTTTTTGCATCTCTTTGAACAAATAGATGCAAAAGTTCCTTGACCAGTGGATCTTCCAAGTATATTCAAAGGGTAGAGAAAAGATTCAAACTACATCTTCGAGTTATTTTTTTTTGGTTGTAACTTCGAGTTGATAGAGCATATATATATGCTCCTCTTTTCTTTTTGGATTGAGATTCTATCCTATAAATTTTTCTCCTCTTATGTAATTTAGATAAAATTTATAAACTACCTTTTTTTATCTTTTTTAGGGTTTCAATTTAAAAAATTAACGTGTAAATAAAAATTATAGTTAGTGTATGGAGCCACAAAGTCCTACTTCCATTATGAGTAAACTATTTACTCCTTCCATTATTACTTCAGACTAGCAGCATATTAGGTGAGTTTCAAAATAAGCCGATAACATAGATTAAAGAACCAATAGAAAATTAGATTTTTTATTGGATTTTTCTATCTTATGCCCTAGGGTCATATGATAAGCCACTAAATAAAAAATGAATTTCTACAGTTAATGAATATCATATTTCTAGTGACTGAAATAACCTTTCCATAAACAATGATTGTGTTGTGTAATTAATTCAGTGAAAGGTTAATTCAGTCACAATGGAAATGATATTCATTAATTGTGGAAATTTGTTTTCTTATTTAGTGGCTTATCATGTGCCCCTAAGGCACAAGATAGAAAAACCCTTTTTGGTTATATGAACGATATTGCATGGGCAGGCCAAACATAGACCCTGGTCCGGCACGGTTTCGGTTCGGTATGGGAAGAATTTGGGGCTTTGAGTAAAGTGGGCCCCACTAAGCCACCTGTGTCCGACGTGGCATGAAACGGTGTCGTTTTCTCATTTAAAACGACGGTGTTTTGCTACAGTAACACGCACAAATACCCGGGCAGCCTCCATGTCAGCAGGTGCCTGACCAGGCGTATACGTTTGGCCTGCCCATACAATCTCGGGGTATATGCCTGGCCAAAAAAAATGTCGGGGTACCAAATTGGCCAAACCACTAAACACAGGGGCCCAAAAAACCCAAAAACCCTAGAAAGATTCATTGGAATTTTGTTTAAAGGGTTAAGCACCTTTTATATACCTCGAGTTTTCCTTTTGTCCCGATCGTATACCCCGGAGTTTTTGTGTCCCTTTTCTGTACCCTGAGGTTAAATTTTTGTCCCTTTTGTGTACCTCGGGCAGCCCGGACGATGACATGGCCATCTATCCGGGTCCACTTGACATGTGGCATAATGTCATTGGTTCTATGTGGGAATTTTTGTGGGACCCACAAACTAGAATATTTGAGAAATAAGGTGGGTCCCATAATAATATCCACGTATTGCCAATAGAATTGCGACACGTGTCCAGTTGATCCCGATAAATGGCCACGACATCACTTGGGCTGCCCGAGGTATATGAAAGGGACAAAAATTAAAAATCCGGGTACATAAAAGGGACAGAGAAACTCTAAAGTATACAATCGGGACGAAAGGAAAACTCGAGGAATACAAAAGGTGTTTAACCCTTTGTTTAAACTCTATTATATTGTTCCTTAATATCATACCCTTACTGGGAGGGAAAAAACTTCTTCAGAAATGCCTGTGATAGGGGAGCCCATGTATCAAATGTCCCAAGAGCTTGTGCAGTCGACCACGCCGTCGCCTTGTCCTTGAGTGAGAAAGGAAAAAGGCGCAGCTTGATAGCATCTTCGAAGGCTCCATTCACCTTGATTATGTCACATATTTCCAGAAAATCTTGCAAATGTTGATTTGGAGCTTCAATAGAGGAGCCCCCGAAGGGTTCATTTTGGACTATTTTGATAAGGGTCGGCTTCAACTCAAAGTTATTTGCTTGCACAGCTGGACGGACCACGCTGGACTGTGCAAGGGTTGCATCGGGGATGGAGAAATCCCGGACCGGCCTGTGCCAAGGTCCGTATTGGACTACCTCGATCCCCTCGTTGTTTTTATGTTCTACCATCTCTGCTCTGGACGAGGCGCGGTCCTCTGGTTCCTTCTCAAGCCGGAGCTTGCGGAGTTTGGTCCAAAAAGTCCTTTTGATATTGGGGTCTTGTTTTGCAGCTGGTACTCCCGAGCTTCTAGTATTCATGCACCGAAGAAATCTAAAGAAGACTGAACAAACTAAACAAACGGGTGAAAAAGAAAATATAAATCTAGATTAACCAAGTTACAAAGTTAAATAATATTAACGCCAATCCTCGGCAACGGCGCCAAAAACTGGATAGCCGCCTGCAAGTATACAGGATGTTGTAGTACCAAGGTCGTCTCACAGGGATCTTTGCTATGTACTAATAACAATGTGATATGCGATTATTAAGAAAATAAAGCCTGAAAGAAGAGTCAATTGAGTGGTGATAAATATTTGGAAAAGTAAACAGCAATGAGTAATAATGAATGAGATGACAATGATGAAGAAAACACCTAGGACTTTGGGGAATCCCTTGCCAAAATTTTCATGCAATTAAGTGCAACACAACCAAGCCGTGTCCTGTCACTACATGACCTGCCCGTGTAGATCTGATATTAAATCTTAAAACCAATTTTCTTTGAAAGAAACGGTAAACTTAATTAGATCAATAACCTACTTCCGTAGACCCGTAAAATCCCTTCCTAACTTATTTCCACTATCCATTTGCCGGTGTTAAATAAATGCCTTAAGACTTTTACCTACTAAATCTCTAATAGAAAGCACGCCTCCCTCGAGGTCGGTTCCTAAAGCCCGGTTTATGGTTTTCTATAGGAAAATGTTAGGAAAATGACGTTGTCACTTAACATTTTCCTATTATAAATTTTAAGCTAATTGGTGATCAAGAAACTATGTTAACTAAGCATCATAAACTAGATCAAAGACGAATAATTTAGAGAAATAATATTTAATTAAGTGTGCATGAAAATAATGACCAAGATCATCCCCTCAGTTAGCCATAGAATGAGAAGAATTAATTGCAAGAGAAGTCATCATCTAAATATCAAGGAAAGGATTAAATAAATAACAATAAATAAATAAATCAAACCTTCAATGGATGAATAACCTCGTCACTTTATTAAATTCCAACCTCAAGCTAAAATCAAAAATTCTAAAGCGTTTGATAAAGGGAAGAATAAAAAGTACATAATAAATCCTAAGCCTAATGCGTCTAAAATCAATAACAGAAGTGTCCCTTTGGCTTGTAGCTTGCGTCAATTAGGGAGGGACCACTTGTGGGTGTGACCATTTTACCAAATTTGCCAATCCCATGCAATGAGGAGTGGCGCAGGAAGTGGTCAATTTGACCATTGCTCTCCATTAGGGCTGTGCAAAAATTCCGAACCGACTGTATTGAGCCGATACTAACCGACATCGACTCAGTATCGGTCGGAAAAAAGTGTGGTCGGCTCGGCTTGAAACTGCACCACAAACATAGCAGTACAAGGGTTGCATGTGTCGGTCGGTATTGTCGGTAACCGACCCCGACCATGGTTGAACCCATGATATAAACACTCTAACTTACCTACCAACCCACCCCGAACTAAACACTTTACAAACCTAAAAAAATCCTAATTCCTCTCCTCTCTCTCTCTCTCTCTCTCTCTCTCTCAATACCATCACCTCACCCCCCTGTTCCAGTCTCCTCCCATCTCTCCCTCTCAACTACTCTAAATTTATTGAAGGATTCGATACCTAATTCCTCTCCAGTCTCCCTCTCCGTCTGCCACTGCAAGCAAAGGAGGGAGGCTAGTAGTAGCAGCCATCGTCACCTCCTCCTCGTTGCCGCTCAATCTTCTTCCATTTGCCACATCAATAACCGGCCTTCAACCCCATTCTCAGTGAGTTTTTCTTTTCTTTCCCTCCTTCATCTTCAATTTCTTCCTCTTTGTCCGTGTCAATTTCAGTGTAAAAATTGAAAATCCCCAATTTGTAGTTTCCAAAACCTAGTTCTTCAAACTTTCAATTGTCCGTTAATTCGGGTTTAATTCATGAAGTAAATGTTAATTTCCCTTTATTTTCCTCTATTTTGCATTTAATCAGGCTTCCTTTTTGGGTTTTTTTTATGCTATTTGAACGGATTTGAAGGGGGGATTGTGGTTCTCCGAATCAAAATTGGTCACAAGATTGTGGATTTGTAATTGTATTAATGGGAGATTTGATAGTCAATTGAATGGATTTGAAGGGGCGATTGTGGTTCTCCGAATCAAAATCGGTCACAAGATTGTGGATTTGTAATTGTATTAATGGGAGATTTGACCATAATTGTTGTTGGTAGAATTTGTAATGGCATTAGTAGCATTTAGTTGTAATTGCTATTAAGTAGTTTCCATACTTGCTTGTAATTGCTATTATTAAAATTCAAAATTTTAATTTTTTCCATTGTATTGGCAATTTATATTTAAAATAGATTGTTGTTTGGTAGAATTTATACTTGTATTAATAGCATTTGGTTGTAATTGCTATTAAATAGTTTCCATTAGTTGGTTGTAATTGCTATTAAAATTCAAAATTTTGATTTATTCCGTTGAATTGGCAATCTATATTTAAAGCACATCTTGTTTTCTTTCATGTGTATAGTCGGTTCGGTATTGTCGGTATGCCGACCGAACCGAGTCGGTATGGCCTATTTCTTAGCTCGGTATAAGCTGATCGGTAGGAGGTCGGTAGGAGGGTACCTCCTGTATTGTCGGTATGACCAAAAATCGGCTCGGTATTACCGAACCAAGCCGTTTGCTCACCCCTACTCTCCATTTGTTTTGCCAGGTCAACGACGCGAGTAAAAGCCCAATCTTTGAATAATTCATGGCCACCAGTTGCAAGCCCAAATCTCTCCCGGAATATCTCTAAAAAATTCTAGGTAGAAATAATCTGCAATCAACTTGTGGTGCAACTCCAAGTTAATCCAAATTTGCTGATTTAATCCAAAAAAGTCCTAAAAATCCTTATTTCCTACACAAAAGACCTTGCACACTAGGATAAGAGATTTATTAAAATAAAAATAAAATAAAATAAAATACTAGAAAAGTAAATAAATAAATACTAAAAGTAAGACAATAAATCACAAAATAAACCCAAGATGTGTGTAAAATATGCACACATCACGACCCCAAACTTAAGATTTTGCTTGTCCCCCAAGCAAATAATGTGAAAATAATGGTAAAAAAGGAGTTCACTCAATCGGGCAATTGGGAGCCGAGCTTATTTTTGAGTTGTTCGAGATCGACTCGACTTGAATGAGTTTGACCCGAGTTCAAGTTTAGTGGGACTCTACTCGATCACTCGCCAAGACACATAATCAGTATTCTTTTTAACTTGAGTAGCATTGTTATCATTTAAGTTTCTTTATATATTTTACTAAAAAAAATATATGCCACAACCGTTGATTTAATATATTACTCTCCTATCTAGTCCACTTTTGTTGCATCTTCTGTCAAGGCAAATTACACTGTTCTCGAATAAGGCCAATTGGACTGTTGCGAGCTGTCACATTAGAACTTGGGCGATCGAAACCCTTGTCTGTAATATCACTTCTCTTTTGCCAAATTTGAATGTTGTCATATTAACCATGTATACAGGTCTGCAAATGCTGCAGCTGACTGTTTAGCTAAGAATGTTCTCACTACGTCAACAATCAACCTGGGTACCAGTGATAGTCCCAGAGACTTTTGTAACATTAAAGAGGGCGATTGCTCCTCCTTTTGCGATTGAAAGTTGATGTCTTGAGGTTCAAAAAAAAGCTGTCACATTAGAAAAAATAGCCTGATAGGGGAAGGAAAAATAAAAAGAAAAAGAACATGTCATAAAGAAAGTGTTTCTTTCCATTTTCTACTTATTTCTCATCATCCTCTCACGCAGCCAAGGATACAGAGAAGAGGTGGATTTCCATAAATTTTCAAATCTAGAGAGGGCTAAGATTTCAGAATATGAGCAAACAGTAATGAGCTAGAGTCAAGATTTCAAGTACTTATTATAAAGTTAAAGAATAGGGGATTATTTTATTTTAGTAAAAACTTCCGGTGGTTTAAAGGAAAAGTGGGGCACGAAAATGAGACAAGTAAAACGTTCCGTAAATACTTTGCCATTTTTGTTTCCCATCAGTATAGTTTTATCTGGAAGGCAAAGGCATAAACAAATTGATTTGTTTATGCAATGAAAATGGATAGTGAGGTTATAACCATGAAACGGACTAGGATTTCTTGGAAGGATAAAAAATTGATATAATGCGACAAAAACCGTATTATTCCTATATTTTCATGGTTCGATTATAGCGGTCTTTTCTTAAATATTTTTAATTTATGAACCGACTTAGGATAGAAGCTCGGCTATGTATATAACAAAAATATGACTATATTATATACTTATAAATTTAACACATGATCAATACAATGCATACACATTGACATTCCTTAATTAAATTTATCTCATTACTGCTTCATATAATTTTATCTTTTATCTTTTACTTTTTCCTCCCTATTTGGAGTAGCAATAACTTAGATATTCCTTAACTATTAGGCTTGTAAGACATCTTTGGCCTCCATACTAGATTTATGAGTAGATTTGAAAAATGCTCGAACTGCATGGAAGATAAATGTTGAAAGAAAAGAAGAAAAAAGAAAGAATCATTTTAAATGGATGTAAGTAGAAAAGTCACTAAAGACATCATTCGCGAGAACATGCATGCATGAATGCTAAAAGTTCATTGGACGTTAATCTGAACCTCCAGCTTTTTTTTTTTTTTTTGATGAAAACCTCCAGCTTTACTTCAACTCTATATAAAGGGGGTTGCCCTAAGAGTTTAGCCACAAGCATTTGAAAGCATAAGTCTTCTTATTACTAAAATACTGCTGCTACTGCTATGGGCACTTTGAAGTCTCCTCTGTTGGGACTCCTGCTCCTTGTGAGCTCCTTGGCTCTCCCTAGGCCGACACTTTCAGGGTTCGAACGATCCAATTTTCCTAAAGATTTCTATTTTGGAACCTCCACTGCAGCCTTTCAGGTAACACTTTAAGGGAACCAACTGAGACTATACATGCATATATATACGGTTACATAAACAAAAAGGATTTAGTTGAACTCTTTTTCTTATTATTATTTTCTAAGAATTAGCGGTATGAATTGAGAAAGAGATGAAGGTTCTGCTGACGATGGAAAATCAAGGAGAACGGAGTGGGTCAATAGTACTACTATATATCTTCAAAATATTAAATTCTGAAGGCCCTATAATTAATAAACGTGTTATTCTCTTTCTAGTTTGCTATTAATTTTATTATATAATTATCACTAGATGCATATAAATATGCTTGCATCTAGTGTGTAATTTGCATAATTGAGTACTACACGCTTCAATATAAGCGAATTCAAGTATAATTAATTAGTTATCACAAGCATAAGTGGATTCATACATCCGCAGTGAATAATCTACTTATCTTATGAAATGTTTAGGTTGAAGGTGGAGCAAGCAAAAACGGCAGAGGTCCATGCGTTTGGGATGCCTTTAGCCATGACAACCCAGGTTCGTGCCTCCATTAATTATTTGGTCTTGAATACAAGGGGAGGGAACCAAATTGAACCTAATTTTCTCCCTAGTCACCATATATAATTTTGCTATAGAAAATTCTATCCAGAATTTGAAATAAAATTTTTTTTTAGAAATATACCACATGTATACACATATGATAACTTGCAAAACTTCATGCAGAAAGGATCCTTGATGGAAGCAATGGAGATGTGGCTGTTGATTTCTATAATCGATACAGGGTAATTAAATGATTGTGTTTTATTTTGCTCCTGATCATCACTAGAATGCGACGATGTTAATTGCGATTTTGGTTCAAGTAACTAGCAGCTGATCATGGGTAATTAATAATTCTGTAGGAAGATTTTCCACGCATGAAGAAGATGGGATTGAACGCTTTCAGGTTTTCTATCTCATGGTCCAGAGTAATACCCCGTAAGTATATATGCATTTCTTATGAAACTGATAATTAAGGACATTTTATGTATCCAAAAAAAATAAAAAGATTTTAGCTTTGGCCTGATGAGATGATAGTTTGGCTTCTAATGCTCAATTATGTTTTCTCAATTTCTTAAATCACAGATGGTCAGATACGCTGGGGAGTGAATGAAGAAGGGATCACATTCTATAACAATCTCATAACCCAAGCCGTTAAACATGGTCATAATTAATTATTTTTCCCCTTAATTAGCTGCTGAACTTAAGATTAATTTGTTATCGGTCACACACACACCCCCCATTAATCAATTAGCTTAAACTTCTTCTTTTTTTTTCTTTATGATAATTTGCAGGTCTAGAGCCTTTTGTGACCATATTCCATTGGGATACTCCTCAAGCACTAGAAGACAAATATGGTGGCTTTTTAAGCCGCAATATTGTGTACGTACACATATTATAGCATTAGTATTCTACTATATATATGTAATTAATCTTTGTGTTTGATACATGTAAAAATGAAGAAGGAGAACCTTCAACTCTTTTGTGTTTCTCTCAGGGACGATTATCGTGATTTTGCTGAACTTTGCTTCCAAAGATTTGGAGATCGAGTGAGATATTGGATAACTTTAAATGAGCCATGGGCATATGCCGCTTTTGGTTATGCTAGAGGTGATTTTGCACCAGGCCGTTGTTCGGCATGGGTGAACAGAGCATGCAAAGTTGGAAATTCTGCTACTGAACCTTATTTAGTTACCCATCATTTGCTGCTTGCTCATGCTGCTGCAGTCCAATTATACAGAGAGAAATACAAGGTAATCATTTCTCTCTTTTTTTTTCCTGATATATACTTGTTTTCCTTCAATAAAAGAAAGAAAAAGCTAGCGTAAGGAGGAAGCAAGGAAGGAGAGTTACACTATAGTTGGACAATTCTGAGGTGAATAAAATTACTTTTGGGTATCGGGGGATTAATTACAACCTAAAAGCATGGGGGCGGAAAAAAAAAAAAAAAAAGATATCTCAGGTGATTCATGATAGCAACATAACAAGAATACGTCCCTTTTAAGCAAAACACATGAAATAGATATGAGGAAGAAGAGATGTAAAAGGAACATGGAAACTTTGAAGTGGATAATTTGTGCAAATAGATTTAAAGTAAAAGGTATGTAGCATATCGGTCATTTCTAAAGGGGAAAAGGGAGTTTTCCTATTTGCTGCCCATATTGTTTTTATCAATCAATCAAATGAACTACAGAAATTATGATTTCATTTTATTTCCAATTCTCCAAACACACAACATAATTGTTTAATAAACAACCATGATCACTTCAGGAGGTTACTTAGGTGGAGATATTTGTTAATTAATAAATACAAAATCATAAGCGTGAGTGAGTACTTACCTTTAGCTTAATCCTAATAAGCATCCATTACATTGATGAATATCTTAGGAAACTCAAGATGGGAAGATCGGAGTTACGCTTGTCACGTGGTGGATGGAACCTTTCTCCAACAAAGCAAAAGATCGTGATGCAGCGAAACGAGCTCTTGACTTTAATTATGGTTGGTAAGTATATATTTCGGAAGGAACAAGGGTTGTATTTATAACTATATATGTTGTGTAATGTTTATGTTTATGCTGATTATACACTTTATCGCTTCACATACAGACATATATATTTGTTAAATGATGAAACTAAGCAGATTAATTCTCATTCGATCTAATAAAATTGGCAGGTATTTGGACCCTCTCACTTATGGGGACTATCCACGAACAATGCGAGATTACGTTAAAGATCGCTTGCCTATTTTCACTACCGAAGATTCCAAAATGGTGAAAGGATCTATTGATTTTCTTGGACTGAATTACTATAGTGCAAGATATGTGCAGCACATCGACAAAGTTGAACCAGAACGCACCTCATTTATAAATGATGATCACGCTAATTTGACATGTAAGCTTGTTTATAATAGTAAATGTAAAATCTATCACTACAAATTAAGCTCAACATCCAAAAAAAGTGATATTATTGATTTCTTGGTTACTTTCTTCTTTTTCTACAGATGAGGATTCTGAAGGAAAAAGCATTGGCCCAATGGTATGCGAATTTTCAAATTATTTTTGGAAACCACAAGTTATTGAATTGTGCATTTATTACTCTATGATCTTCATGTAGGCTGGTTTAGACTGGTTGAGGGTTGCGCCTTTTGGCATTCGGTACTTATTGAACTACACCAAGGACAATTACCAAAATCCAAACATTTTCATTACTGAAAATGGTGAGTCTATTAGTTCTAAAAAAAGAAAAAAAAGCTAACTTACTCTTATATCTGTATCTTAATTACTTCTTTTTCTTTCTTTCTTTTTTCTAATTTGGAATTTTGTGCAGGACTTGCACATGATGATTCCGAGCCGCTTAGTGTGATTGTCAACGACACCATTAGGATTGACTATTATGATGAACATCTTGGAAATGTTTCAACGGCCATGAAGTGAGTTTGGGTTATCTTGCCATACATAAGAATTTACATATCCTCTCTTCGTTGTTAATATATAGTATTAGAAATGTTTACCTTCTCTTTAGTATTTTCTGTACAAAAACTTGTTTCAACTATATATAGTGAAACTAATTATTGTTGATCTATATATATGGCAGGGACTACAACGTGACGGTGTCAGGTTTCTTTGCATGGTCATTTATGGACAATTTCGAATGGTCGAGTGGCTATACAAAGAGGTTCGGCCTTACCTACATTGACTACAAGAACAATCTGAAAAGAATCCCCAAAGCATCACTTAATTGGTTCACGGAAAAGCTTACCAAGGGGAAGCCCCCCAGTATTGCAAAAAAGCAGTCAAGGCCAATATTGGGTTCATCTCGGAATATGCCAATGTAACCAAAAGGATTACCTTTTGATATATGGGTAACCTATATTAACTAGTGTGTATCAAGAATCTAGATGCATATATAGTTGCATCTTCTAAATAATCCCTGGGGGGGTACCCTCAGATGTAAGCCCTACCTACTGTTGAAATATGCTGTGAGTGTAATGAATATTATGGATATTATGAACCCATTTGCCTTTCCAAAAATAAGACATGGAATCTTCTAGTTGCTATATTACTTTTTCCTTTCTCCATTACCAAGAAGATAACAAAAGATGGGCTACTTGTTCATTACGCTCTCAACAACAAGCTAGCTCCTGCTTCAGTCCTTGGATGTGCTATTTCTAGTTACTAGAATCATGAATACGGACAGAAAGACATAGTGGATCTAAAAGGCATAACAAATTAACCTGAAAGTAATCTTTTGCTACCATAATTCAATACCTGAATTCTGTCGGTGATGATGAGAATGAAATTGGTACTGATTGATTCGGCCAGCTTATCAAAACATTAGAGTTCCTATAAACAGGGTAATTTCGCCAGAAAGCTACATGTCATGCATACTTTTGTTTTGTGGGACTAAAAGTAGTTAGCTGATAATCCTTTACTGGAAAAGTTGATGGCTCCCTGTAAACCTGAACAGTTGATGTTTTGCTTTTGATATAATGTTGTTAGGAAAACATGGATTTACATTAGAGTTTACCAGTTTCTTTTAATCAATTTGGTTTTTGGAGACCCAGTAGTAAAGGCTACTTCGTTCATGCTTGAATGGCAGTCTATCCCATTCTGGCGATCGTGTATCCATTTGTGGTGTGTATGGGGCCTCTGGGATCGATACCCGTATCCAAATATTTGAAGAAATTACAGCTTTGAAGTCATATTTTACGTATCCGTGGCTCATATTAGGAGATTTCAATGAGACCATTTCAGAGGAGGATAGGAAGAGTCATTGGGTATGTGGCAGAGGAGCAGCAGCGTTTCAGAACTTGATATCTTGTCTGAACCTTATGGAATTTCAGTTGCAGGACCGAACCTTCACCTGGGGGAATTATAAGGCTGCCAGCAGAATTGACCGCGCTTTTGCGGAAGGAGAGTGGTCAGTCATGTTCCCTTTCTTATCTCTCAAGTCGGCCAGTAAATTAAACTCTGATCATTGCCCACTTATCCTATCGCAAGATAGAGTAAGCTGGGGACCTAGGCCGTTCCGTTTCCTGGCCGCATGGTGGGAGATGCCGAAGTTTCATGAAGTGATTACCGGAATGTGGTCCCAAGCGTGCATGAAATATCCATATAGGTTTTGCTTCCTTAAAAAATTGAGTGAGCTTAGAAGGCTCTTAGCCAAGTGGAACCGTGAAGAGTTCGGGAGGGTTGATGTGCAACTTACAAACTTACAACTTGAATTAGATGCTCTGGATTTGGAGGCTGAAAACCGTGATTTATCCAACGCCGAGTTTAGTAGAGTTCAACAGTTGAAGACGGAAATTGCCATGAAAAGTAGAATACTCGAGTCTATGTGGCGCCAAAAATCTAGAATTAAATGGTGCAAATTGGGTGACAGAAATTCCAGATTTTTTCACATCTCCGCATGTGTTAGGGGGAGAAAAAACAGGATACAACATATTGTCAGTAATAATCAGGTGGCTGCCGATCCAGCGACTGTGAAAGTTGAGACGCGAGCTTTTTTCTCCAATTTATACTCGCGACAGCATCTTGTTAGGCCATCTATTGGTACTATTGCATTTCGGAGATTGGATGAGAGCCGTGCTGAATGGTTGGAAAAACCAGTGTCTTTAGAGGAAGTGAAGGATGCTGTCTGGAGCTGTGATAGTTCAAAGGCTCCGGGGCCTGACGGGTTCTGCTTTTCGTTCTATAAGAAGTGCTGGAATTTTATTCAACATGATGTATATGATGTGATTTCACAGTTTTTTATGACAGGGAAGCTTCCAAAAGGCGTCAACTCGGCATATATTACTCTGATTGCAGAAAAGGCAGGTGCCGAATCCCTTAACGAGTTTAGACCAATTACTCTTGTTCAGGGTGTGTACAAGATTGTGTCTAAACTGTTGGCACAAAGATTGAAGGAAGTTCTACCTGATTTGATTGGACAACAACAAACTGCATTCATCAAAGGAAGGAATATTATGGATGGTGTTCTCCTTGCAAGTGAGGCTATCCATTCCCTGCGAAAAGCGAAAACCCGAGCAATTGTGTGGAAACTTGATTTTAAGCGGGCTTATGATTCCATTGATTGGGATTATTTAATGGAAGTGATGGCTACTATGGGCTTCGGGGTTAGATGGAGGACTTGGATATTGGAGTGTCTCTCCTCCTCAGCACTGGCAGTTTTGGTCAACGGCTCACCAACTACAGAGTTCACAATGGGAAGGGTGTTGAAGCAAGGCGACCCCCTCTCCCCGTTCCTATTTAATTTGGCTGCGGAGGGGTTGTCTAGCATATTACACAAGGCGGTCTCCTTAGGCATTGTGGAAGAAATCCAGATGAACGGCATGCCTATGTCTATTTTGCAGTATGCGGACGACACACTACTCTTCTCCACAGCTGAAACCTCTTCTCTCTTGAACCTCAAGCGTTGCCTAAGGGTGTTCGAGGCTCTGTCCGGGCTGAGCATTAATTTTTACAAGAGTAGTGTTATTGGGATCAGTATAAAGGAAAGGGAGACGGAAGAATTGGCTAAGCTGCTGCATAGCAAGGCGGACCAGTTTCCCTTCACATACCTTGGGTTTCCATTAGGTGCAAACATGGGAAGAGTCGCGGCCTGGAAACCTATTTTGGACAAATTCTCCAGCAAGTTAAAGGCATGGAAGGCCAGACATCTTTCAATTGGGGGTCGTGTGACCCTCATTAAATCTGTTTTGAGTGGACTCCCGACGTACTTCATGTCCCTATTTCGTATCCCGGTGACGGTAGCAAGGAAATTAATTTCCTTACAGAGGAGGTTCTTTTGGAATGGGATGGAGGCGTCCAGGAAGGCTTGCCTCGTGGCTTGGAAGCAGATTTCAATTCCAAAGAAGTTTAGAGGTATGGGAATCATTGACCTACAGGTAATGAATCAATGCTTACTATTCAAGTGGATGTGGTGTTTTGCGCGGCAAGAGGACAAGCCATGGAAGGGGATGATCACGCACAAATACTTACTCCCCTCCTCCACCATGAGTCCAGCTTTTAATTGCAACAATGCTTCCAAAATTTGGCGAGACATTATTTCAGTCGCGGGGCTGGACGGAAACAATGGTTCCGCACTGTTTAGGGGCTGCCGTATTCAGATTGGGAACGGATGCTCAACACTTTTTTGGCAGGACAATTGGACTGGCCTCGGATGTTTTAAGGCCCTATATCCGAGACTATTTTCTACTTCCAACACGCAATCCATGTCAGTCTCGGAATGCCTTTCCATTGTGAATGGCTGGCCAAGGTGGAAGGGTGATTGGAGAAGACACTTGCGAGAATGGGAAGACCGTGATGTCGAGACTATGTCCTCAATGATCCCGCTGGTGTGTTTTCAGACGGAAAAGGCCGACCGATGGTGGTGGATGGATGACCCCAATGGGGAATTCTCAGTTGCTAGAGGTAGGGAATTCTTCTATTCTCAGATGGGACTAACCAGGTCTAAACCGTATACTTGGCTCTCCCTCACCCCATTTAAAGTAGAGTGCTGGATGTGGTTGGCTTTAAATAATGGGATACCTACTAAGGATGTGCTTAGATACAGAGGCATCATTACTTTGGCGGATTCGATATGTCCTTTATGCTCATCTTGCTTGGAGTCCCGGGATCATATGCTACTCACCTGTTCGTTCTCCTGGCGTATTTGGTCAAAGATTAGTCGCTGGTGGGGGGTGGTGTGGTGTATGCCATCATCACTTGAAGATTTCCTCTTGCAATGGGCATTTATATCCCCTATGTGCAGCAGCCGGACGTTTTGGGTTATGATTTCTTACTCCACCTTCTGGTCTATATGGCTGGAAAGGAACAAAAGGGTCTTCAATAGAACTGCTACAGATGTAGACAGGGTGATGGAGCTAGCTTTGGTTAATGCCACCCTGTGGATCAAAACACTGTGTCGTAACTTTCCCTTCTCTGCCTCATGCGTTCTGTCAAATGCCGACTTCGTCAAGAACTGGAGGGCGCCACGTAGAAACTTTAATTTACTCGCATGTAATGGGTAAGTGTGTTTTCTGAGTTTATTTAACCATCTGTGTATGTGCATGCCTGTATGCTGACTCATGGCAGTATTTGACCTGTTTGTGTTCTGTTCCTCAAGCAGGGACACTGTTTCTGTAATGTAAAATTATCAATAAAAACCAATCGTTTAGTATCAAAAAAAAAAAAAAAAATGCTTGAATGGCAGTCTTTTTTAGTGAAGGCTGCCCTGTGCACATTATCTTGGCTTTTCTGGATTAAAAAAAGTGTTCGTAATCCCACAAACGTGCATTATAAACCTACGGGAACGATGATATCGAGCAAATCGAGTAGATATCCTTAGAGGTTATTGTTTTTTCAGATAAAAAATCATGAATAGGATAGATTTTGGTAAACATTAATTATTCCTTCAAGATCAAAACGCTACATGAACAAGTTAGTTCATGCAAAGTGTAACTCGATTTGCAAATCAGTGCCGTGTTTGTTTCCAAATCAGTATTGAATCAAGCAAAATAAAATATCACTAGCATTTACCCCTAATGATAGAACGATTCAGATGATAAAGTTGCCCTCAAAACAAATGCTCTTAACTAGTTTCAATACACATCCAAAGGAATGAATAATTGATTTGAGAGTTTCCAATTCAGAATCCGAGAAGCTTTCTCGAATGGAAGATTGCCACCATTGAGAAAAATATGTACTACCAGACTCCAGGGTTCTGGCATCTAAAGGGAACATGTTTTATATCCGCTAATTCCTTATTGTCTACTTAACCAGTACTATTCAACAACACACTTCTTGACAGCTGATTAAGCGCTGCCTTTGATGTCATTGAGGAATTGAGTGATGGAAATGAATGAAGATCCACCATTCATCACAGCCTTCCTGGCCTTGTCTCCCATTTTCTTCACCCTCATTCCCAACCCACCATCATCACTTTGCATCACCAATTTCACAGCTCTTGCTATCTCATCCGCCATTACAAGATCACCACCTATCCTGTAATCCGATTTCAGTTCTACCGCAAGTCCCAATTCCTTCACCATCCTAAATGCATTAAGCTGTTGTTCAGCATAGATAGGGAAAGTTACAATAGGGACACCAAACCACAAGCTCTCCAAGATGGAGTTCCATCCACAATGAGATACAAAGCCTCCTGTGGCCTTGTGAGCCAGGACCTCGACCTGTGCTGTCCATCCGCATATCATTCCTCGCCCTTGCACCCGTTCCAAGAATCCATCAGGTAACATCTCTTCCGGATTCTTGAAACCAGTTGATGGCGGAACCCGTATGGACCACAGGAATTTGTGCCCACTTTGCTCAAGACCAAGTGCTAACTCTTTCACCTGGAGTGCGCTAAAGCTTCCAGATCCGCTTCCGAAGCAGAGAAGCACCACAGATGATTGAGGTTGTTCATCGAGCCACTTTATGGTTTTGTCCCATTGAGCAAGGTCCAAATCCGGGTGAGGTGGACTCTTCAGGTTTAGTACTGGACCAACTGGGTAGACCGCAGGGGTTTGGTGGTCATGAATATCACCAGCAAAATACTCAACTGCATAAGCCTCAAGCTCAGCAAATGTATTCACGATTATCGCTTTAGCATCTTTGAAGCGTTGACTTAGTTTCACATAACTTGTATAACCGCCATGCTCGTTAAACAAAGCATTAGGCAAGAATCGCGGTGATACTGGATTGGCGATTCCTGGTATCAAGAGCTCATCAGGATCAGACATTTTACAGGGGGAGCTGATCTGTTGGTGGCGCTTGGGTAGATGCATCATCAGACCCAAAAATCCTGCATTGCAAGTTAAGAAGATAAAGGAAGGGAGGCCTGCTTCATTGGCAATATCAATCATGGACACACAAAAGAAATCAATCACTAGCCCCACAACCTGATGGGTTGAATCAGCTGCCGATGACAAAATCTTAGAGACCAAGTATTTGACATGAGGTAGGCAACTTTCAATGTACTCACAAACATAATATTGGGGGGATTTCATGAAGATCTCCATGGGAGGAGGCTCCACTTCAGGGAGGTCAATGACTTGGATGCGAGGCTGTGAGGCAGTGAGTGATTTGACGTTGGAATCAACGAACACAAGTAAAGGCATCTTGATTACAAGGACGGTGATCAGTAATTGATCATCCTGGTCCAGTAGGCGCTTTGCGAATTCCAGGGTTTATACTAAGTGGCCAACCCCAGGTGCCGGAACAAATATCAGCTCGGTTTTCTTCATAATCAGTCAATGCTTGTTGGTTTTCTTCTCTTCTCTTCTGCTGATCGCCTGCTGCTTAGTTTTGCGTTTTTGTTTGCAACTAATATATTTGGTAACATAAGATGTACTAATTATTCTTACCAAAATAAAGATGTACTAATTATGTTTTCGGTTCTCTGGAGTGGAAATCCGAACAGAATACCAGCAAAAGAATGGATCAAAAAGAATAGCCAAGAAACGTAGATGAGCTGTCACGAATTAAGATGCAAATGGAAAGTTGAAAGGAAAAGCATACAAGTAGACAATAAAAAAATATTTGTCAAAATGCTCATTCTAAATTTCAGTTCATCATGACCTGGTGATGGCTCCACCTTGATGCCGTATGGATGGCGCACGAAATGATGCAATTAGTGTATTAATTTTATATATAAAATTAATACACTAATTGCATCATTTCGTGCGATATATATATTGTTAAGATAACTCAAATAAAACAGAAAGAAAGCTATCTAGAAAATTTAGAAGCATACCTAAATCCTCTTGTAAGGGATTGATTGTGAAAATATAATATTTAATACTCACATGTGTTGCTGTGCAAGTATTGACCACACTGAAGAGTATGACAGAAAAATAAAATTCTTAATTTAATTGCATAAAAGCTCCAGTGATAGTTTTTTTAAAAAAATAAATTTAAAATAACAGAGATATCAATTCTAGCAGGTAAGGATCTTTTAGCAAAGGACTTAGATGGCAAGACAATACGTATCTGGCAAGATAAGTGGCTGCCTCTGCTACTGTGACCTCTTTGTTGCATGAGGAGGTGGGAAATTGGAATGAGCCTCTAATCTATTCCATCTTCATGCCTGTTGTAGCCACCCAAATTAATCTATTCCATCTTCATGCCTGTTGTAGCCACCCAAATTAAGGAGATTCCTTTGGGCAGATTTTCCCGCCCTGATAAGCTGGTGTGGGATGCTAGCTACTAGAAAAGGTGTCTTTAGTGTTCGAAACTTTAGTTTAAATTGATTTGTTTTTCTCAAAAATAAAAATGATTAATCAAGAGGGAGAGTTTGGAGAGAGATAAGAAAAACAGTACACCGGGATAAGATATAAATGTTATATATAAACCAAAACAAAATATTTTGGAACGCTGAACTGTACAGTACATATTTTTCTAAGATCAGAATAGCAAAAAAAAAACAAAGTTTAGCTCGAAGCGCACAGCAGAATTTCACGATTTGACAGAAAATGCTTGCTCAAAAGGCAACCGATGAAGCCATTTTCAATAAACAAATGGGAAATGTAATCGCAGTTCAAGACCTCAAGAGGATCAAACTTTATATGACAGTCATTCTTCCTGCTTGTCTCAGATTACTTGCACACCACTGTTCCATGATGATGATACCCGGATGGCTTCAGGTTAGCACTGTTCCAGTATTTGGTTTCTCAAATGCAGATATTTGAAAACCGTGTAAAGCACAATCGACTGGCATCAGCGTTACACCTGTTGGCGTGAGTTATGGCACAAATTATGGTTTGTAAATATAATTTAGGAGTGATTGTAGGAATTAGATTAATTAGTGAGAAATTAGAGTAATTGAGAGTAATTAGAGAGATTGTGAGTGATTGTAGTGATTGTGAATATTTTCCTTGTATAGTATCTACTTTGTACTATAAATACAGCCTCCTTGTGAGATGAATAACATATCCTTAAA